>CM076584.1:116623021-116748118 GCA_034641835.2 Pinus albicaulis | reverse complement strand
TGTGTGATCATTTACAGGTTTCGGGCCAACTAGGGCTACTAGCTTTCGATCTGGAACTAATAGCTCTGCAACTTGAACTCGATGAGAAAACCCATGCCTTCGCTTAAACTGATTTTGCATATGTTTTTGCCTTGGTTATAGTCTCCCTAACCTTTGCTTTTGCATATGTTTCTATGTTTTTAATTGTTGCTACCTCTGTTACTTATGTTGTTATCTACGCCTATGCCTATGTCCTAGCCTTTGCCTTTACTAGTGATGGGTATCGATCTCTCTCTAAAACTACCAGATCGCCTGGCCATAGACTTAGAAATTCCATTCAGTGGAATTTGGTAGAGGTATATCAGATTCACTTGGCAACTAGGAAATTCACTTTTTGTTTTATTTCAAACCATAAGTTATTGTATTTTCTTTTTTTAATTAAACCTTTTTTAATTTTAATGTAAATATTTAAAAATAAATAAACACCAGGTTCAATCATTCAGGAACAAAATCAATTTGTCTAGTTCTACTACTACCTCATTAAAAAAAACCATCCTCCTTGCAAAATTCTTTGGATACCTAGCTTGCTAAGGGGCTATAATTTCATTTACATTGAATTTTATAGCTAAAGTCAATCCCTCTGTAGACTTTGGTTGTAGAGGACGTGGGAAGCTCACAATCTGCAAGTTGCCAATGGAACACACATTAAAGGAATAGTTAATTAAAATGCCTCTGCAGAATTTGGTTGTGGAGGATGGGGACTTGGGTGGAATTGTTGTTGTTACATATTTTTGGCTCCTATGTTGTTGGAGATGAGGAGATAGCAAGAAGAGAAAGTTAGATGACAGAAGAAATAGTGGGAAACTTGAGATTTCTGAAGAAGACCGGAAGAATATTTTTTCACCTTTGAGCAAAGAACAAGTGGTTAATCTCCTCATTAACACGTATGTATAGTCAATATTTAAAAATAATGGAACAGAGTGGAGATGGAAAGAAGAGAAAGTTAGATGATGAAGCAATGGTGGGCCACTTGAGGTTTCTGAAGAAGACCTGAAGCAGCTTTTGGCACCTTTGAGCAAATAACAAGTGGTTGATCTCCTCATTAACACGTAAGTATATTCTTTAGTTATATTTGGTTACCTTCACAGGAGACAAATTCTTTTGTTTTAGTTATTTAAATGTATTTCGTTTTATTTGTTCTTCTCCGGTTCAGTTTCAATGTCAATTCTAATTACAATTTGTAAGTTCCAATCATCTCTCATATAGTCCACTTTCCCCTTTTTTTCAATGGATAGGGTATGCCCTCTCCTCAGGGCACTCAGAGTTAGATTACTGGGTTCTTAGTGTTCAACCTCCTTTCCCCCTTTTAACGTTTTTTTGGGATTGTTTTGGGGAAGTTGATTTGGAGAGTGCCTTGGGTCATTGGGACGGTTGTGAATGAGATGAAATAAGATAGACCATGATGATTGAAAATTCAAAATCAGATGGTGTAGAGATCTCATGTCCCTCTTGAGAACGTTGGTGTCTATAAACACAAGTAGCATTTGACTCCTTAGATTTTCCAACTTAGATAAAAAAGATTGGTTAACTTACAATGTTGGTTTTAGGCATTGTTGGACATGCTCAGTCATATCCCAAGGACTTCACTTTATATGACTACTCTTTTGGATGATCAACACAAAGATCCTTCGGCTTTGTGATTACTCGATTTTCCATTATGTGTGACTGTTTCATTGCATGCCATGCCTATTCATGATATCCATTTTACATAACTAAGGCTTTTGATACCAACATTGCGTAGTTCACAATGTTTTTGTCCAAAAATCTATTTAATAAGACATGGTCATGGAATGCATATATACTCCACATGAAAATTGAAAAGCTTTTATAACAGTGAGATTGTATATTCCAATAGAGTTTATGACTACAAGTTCTCTCTGGTTACTATGATTCCTAATAAAAGTAGTTTTTCTTGTGTATGATCTGCTAATACATGCTTACCAACAAGATTTGTACTCAACTTGCTAGCCAACAAAACATGTTTATTGGATGTTGTATGAGCTAGTGCAAAGTGAAAAGTGTCTGTATTAATTAGCTCTTAATATAAATAGACTTTGATAAAATATTATGTGAATTATGTGTAGATGGGGGTTTATTAAAACTGGTTGGCCCTCCAAGGATGGCTTTAAAGAGCCTGCAACAACTTCAGACAATCTTGCTACTTACAATGGAAATCTAGCCAGGCATGCACGATAAAAAACACTAGAAATCCTTCGAGGCCTAGCCAGGAGATTGATACATACATTTTTGTGCTCTTTAGCGAGAACCGGAAGCCTAGATTGGAGTCAGTCTGAAATTGGGGATTCTTCTATCCTGATGAAACAAAGGTTTACAATGTAGATATAAGTGGCATCGGGTTGCACTATGTGGCTACTAGGGAAAACTTAATGTCCGTTGATGGAACCTCTTTATTTGTATCTTCTCCATCAGCAAAAGAATCTGACTTGTAGAAGGCTCTGGATTGGGTGTGTGGGCCTGGTAATGTGGATTGTTCCCAAATTCAACTCAGGAAACCTTGTTATCAACTAGATAATCTTGCTTCCCATTATTTGTATATCAAGTAGGAGCCTTTTCTTTCCAAATTTTTCTAATGATTAAATTCTTGGGGTTAGATACAGAAATTTCTTTTTTCTAAGAGGTGTCTGACCGGGTATGAGGCCTAGTGAACACCAAGATTTCTTATCCTTAGATTTAGATGGTTGAGTCGCCAAGGTGAGAAATGTACAACCCATAACCCTTCGTGCTCACCTCACTGAAGGGTTCCAACTTGTCGTATCCAAAGGGAAGGTCTTCTAATTCATTCCCTGGAAATGACGCGAAAAAGGTGTTGTAACTCCTGGAGATAGCCTTGAGGTTGATGAGTAGACCAGTGCCCAAGGCATCTTAAAAATGATCTAAATATTTATTGTATAAGACCCCAGATATTTAGTGCTAAATAATTATACATGGTGGTTCAAAAACTCCCCTACTTTTGGTTCATATACATGACAGACCAAAATTTCATAGATAGAGCTTCAAGAAGGGATTGGAATATAATATTCAATAGGGCCATACACGATTGGGTATACAGAATTCGCCTGATAGTATAGTGGTGAAGATAAAGAGGGAGAGTTTTTAACGCGTTGGGCTTAAACCTACTAAGAATCCAGTGCGCTAAAACCAGAATAGAATATAAAATAAAGAGAATATGGAACATACAGATCCATGAAGCGCCTTTAATTTATTCACATCTACCCATTATTCACAAGTTTTTATCCGTTTTAACAAGTAAAACAAATTTATGAATAAAGATAGGTAATTCTAGCTGCTACAATAACATGAAATCTGAGAAGCAAAGTGCAAATGAATTTAAAGATAAAACATTGAGAAACATACATACTGCACACACATTCGAGATAGAATCAAGCTGAACAGATATATTATTAGTTGATATTCTAGAAATATACATTCCATGCCAAAAATGTTGTTGCAGTCACTAGGGACATAAACCAAAATTTGTGACAAAAATTCTAAACTCTTGTTCTGTTTCATATGGTTCTATTTATATAATTCTTAGAGAGGTTCCATCACCTAGATATTATTTCTTTATTTCTAGTATATTCATGATAAAAAAATTGAACATGCTTAAAGCATAGTTGGATAACCGAAAAACAACAAAGTATTTGTCGAGAAACTGTAATTGAAACCATAAGGATAAAAATTAAAAAGTAACTAATGTTGTATAGGAAACATCATGAAAACTTCATTTGGAATGACATTGTTGTGGAGAATGCGAGGGTTGGCACGACTACAGCGAAGCCTAATGGGAGGATTGTGGTGCATGTTGCGATGACTGTGAAGTTATTGGTCAGTGCTTCAAAGTTGTTCTAGGAGGTTTTACAAATTGAAGAGTGGGAGATAAACAAACTCATAACATTTCTACCATATGATCTTTGAAGGCACATGATCGTTACTATACAAATCATACATTGCTCAAAGTTGATAAAATTATGAATAATACAGGTTGACGTGGAACAACCCTTTTACCTTTCCCAGCAGGGGAAACTCCTTTAAATAGACCACGACTGTCTCGGCCTTTAATCTAACTATTCTTTCATAGGTAGGGTCAACCCGGATTTTAACCTCAACGAGCTTCTGTTCATAAGAATCAAACTGTATAAAAACCCCTTCCCGATCCCAACAAGCATGCATCCATACATCGATGACCTTCCCAAGTTCTAAATAAAATGATTTCATTGAGGCTATATGATTTTCCTTCAGGGCTAAGGTTTCTCAAGCTACATCAATATCTCTTCATATCATCTTCACTTCGCCATCATAGATCCTTAGGTCAGTCAAGGTCTTGGTGAGCTGGTCTGCGGGGTTCTAGGGGTCATCAGGCACAGGCACAAAACAAACATGAGTATCCAGTTTTTTATGTAGTTTAGCGAGCTGTCGTTTCAGCTCTATGAATTCATCATTCATTTGGAGCAACCTTGTAGACAGAATCTCCTTCTCCCTTTCCACATGATCTAGCTCCAGAGTTTGGACATGTTTTGAGCTGGGCAACTTAAGTCTACATCTCAACTCTTGGACTTCTTGCTCTAATATCTTGAGGAGGGTCTCCGTAGCAAATTGTCCTTCAGTAGCTTTCCCTTCTCCAATGATCATTTTCTTATAGTCCTCAATCTATAATGTAAGGACCCTGTAATTTTCCCTCTCTTGTTTCAATGTTTTTATAGTTCTCCCCAACAATTTTTGAGCCTTGCCTGTTGAGATTCAACAAGTTGATGAGCTTAGTGAAAAGAGTCGCCTTCACTAAGTGGGCCCACAGGCTATTTTTGGCACAAAGTCTATTTTTAGACTATGTCTATTTTTAGATATGTTGATCATATTCTATGAGTTGCAGGATGCTATTTGTGGATGGATGGTCAAGTTGGAAAAATAGATGGACTTCTATTTTTATACATATTGGGCGGAGTCTATTTTTCGACTGCCAGTCTAAAAATAGATATGTCGAATATCATTAGCTCTTAATAATATTTAGACTCTAAACATTATCTTATTCTCTTGGAGCACTTCAGTTAAGTGCACAGATGTGGCACAGCAGCTGACAGAAGGAATTACGCTATTCCCGAGGGTTTACTGGAGCTAATGCACGGAGGACTTCAGTTAGAACTCATGTGACAGAGTTTGGTGGAGTTGGAGAAGTAGTTGGTGGAGTTGTATTTAGTTTAACTCAGTTAGACTCAGTTGAGCTAGTTGTATCTAGTCTAACTGATTGATACACTAGTGAGAGTGGAGTGAATTAATTAGTTAATTAATTCACAAATAATAAATCATTAATCAACTGAAGAATACTTCAGTTAACTATAGTGCATGGCAGTTTCAGTGGAGACCAGTGGAGAGATAGGTGAAAGAGAAAGTGTGACTATCAGTTGTGACTATAGTGATGCATTGATTGCATCCAAAACTCAGTGGATATGCCAATGAGGATTGTGTGAGCAAGGCTAGAGCAATTTGAACTCATTCAAAGCCATTCTTCAGCAAGGATTGCGCAGTAGAGGCACGCTAGCAGGTGGCAAATATCGGTGCATGGATTTGCAAGATCGAGCTTGATTAGTGTGTAGCGATTGTATTGTACTGAGAGCTTGATATGATTAGCTTTGTATGAGGATTGTTACATGATCTCTATGACATATATTATATACATATAGTTGGGTTTTTAGCTTCAGGCTTTCCCATTAAACAACTGTGTTAATGTGTGTGAATTTTTATTGTTTCATGTGTGCATTGCAATCTTGATTTAATTTCCGCAAATGATCAATGGTGGAATAGATTCTGTATTTTGCATGAAGTTAAAATAGTGTGAGATCAGGAGAATAGTAAACATATAACACATAAGTTATATAATTTCTACATGGTATCAGAGCAGTTGATCATTGGAGGAGATTGCAATTATTGAAGCAGTTGAATTTTGTGCTGGTGGAATTCGAATTTGTTGCAGTGTTTTCTTGGTGTCGAAGTTGAGCATTCATTGAAATGTCTTCCAACGGATTGTGATTGGAGTATGCCCTTGATGGGAGCTCGAATTACATAGCATGGAAGGACAGGATGGAGGCGATGCTGGATGATAATGGGCTGAAGGAGTTCATCGATAGTGATGTTCCTAAGTCGGGTTCTAGCGATGCAACCGCACTTGACGCATGGAAAAAGAAGGTAGCAAAGTGTCGAAGGATTATGTTGGAAGGTGTGAAGGACCACATTGTGTCGAGCCTTCATGGGAATTCCACTCCATTCTTAATGTGGAAGGCTTTGACAGACTTTTTTCCAAAGCAGAAGTGACCAGAGGAAGTTGGTGCTTAAAGACAAATTTAGAAAAATAAAAATGGAGAAAGGCGACAGTATACCAAAATACCTCACGAAGTTTTTCCACTACAAGGATGAGCTGGGAAGCGTGGGGGTTACTGTTGATGAAGAAGACTTGGTGAGATTGGCTCTCCTTGGGCTTCTGAAGAGTTGGCATAGCTAAGAAGACTCTGTCAATGGATGGGAGAAACTGCCAGGATGGGAGCGACTTTGGTCGGATCTTGTGCAGGAGGAGATAATGCGGGGCACCAGGGATGGATCTTCATCAAAGAATGAAGATGAAGAAAATTGCGCTTTGGCTGCCAAAGCTCGGAAAGTGAAAGGGAAGAAATCTTCCAAATCCGAAGCTAAAGGCAAGAAGCAGGATTTGTCCAAGGTGAAGTGTTTTCACTGTCACCATCATGGGCATTTCGCCACTAATTGCCCACAGAAGAAGAAGAATAAGTATATTTTTGGATCTACAGCTGGAGAGGCCTTAGCCTCGCAGTTTGAGCTGGATTTTTCTTTGATCGCATGCTTGGTTTCAATTGTGATGGGATCGGTGTGGTTTCTTGACAGTGGTGCGTCTTTCCATATGACCGAAGACAAATATCTGTTTAGTGATCTAGAGGAAAAGGATCTTGGAGTGCACATTGAGATGGGCGATGATGGTAGATACAGTGCGACTGGTATCGGGACCATTTCCTTTGAGAGGGAGTCCCGTAAAACTTTCATCTTGAAGGATGTCATGCATGTTCCAGGATTGAAGAAGAATCTGATCTCCGTGGCGATGTTGGAAGACAAGGGTTATGATGTTGTTTTTAGTGAGGGAAAAGCCTTCCTTCGACATAAAACTACTGGTCAAACTAGGAGGATAGGAATTCAAGTTAAGAATCTTTATCAATTGCAGGTAGTTGGCTGCGCAGCAATGTTAGGCAAAGCAGAAGGAGTGGTGAGCCGAGATGAGGGCGAATTTTGGCACAGGAGATTGGGACATCTTCACCATGACGCTTTGAAAATTTTGCAGCAGATTTTTACCGGGCTTCCCAAAGGTACACTTGCGCAATCAGATCAATGCAAGGGATGTACTTTGGGAAAATTTGTGAAGACCACTTTTCATGAGAAGGATATTCGTGCCTCGACGATCCTTGAGATAATTCACACAAACGTGTGTGGACCTTTCTCAGTTGTTTCAACAGCAAAGCACAGGTATTATGTGATGTTTATTGATGAATTTTCTCGTAAGTGCTAGATCTTCTTCATGCAGAAGAAGAGCGAGACATACTCAAAGTTCTATGAGTTCAAGGTGCTGGTTGAGAAAGAGTCGGGGAAGCAGGTGAAAGCTCTAAGGAGCAATAATGGTGGTGAATACATCTCTAATGAATTCAAAGACTTCTGTAGCAAATAAGGAATTTGAAGAGAACTCATAGTGCCTCATAACCCACAGTAGAATGGGGTCGCAGAGAGGAAGAACAGAACGATCGTGGGTGCTGAACAGGTGATGTTGCATGATCAGGGCCTTCCCATACACTTGTGGGCTGAGGCATGCAACACTGCGGTTTATGTGAAAAACCGTTGTCCTCATAGAGTACGTGGCATGAGTACACCTGAAGAGGCATTTTCTGGTAAGAAGCCTGATATTTCTCATTTGAACATTTTTGGCTCACCTGTTTACATTCATGTGACGAAGGATGCCAGGAAGAAGCTGGAGCCGACCGCAGAGGTTGGGATATTTTTGGGGTACACAGAAACACCCCACAATTATCGTGTGTATTTTCCAGACAGTCGGATGACTGTCATACGACGGGATATCAAATTTCATGAGGAGAAATCCATGAAGTTGTCGCTTGAGAGGGAGTTACACTTGCATGTAGAGGAGGAGCTACTTGTTCCTAAAGATGAGCCTCAAGATGTGGATCAGCCATAAGAGGAGGTTCATAGAGTGGAAGAAACCACTCATGCAGTGCCAAACATCAGAGGGCGGAGGCACACTATAGAAGCTGAGCGACTGAATCTTGATGCAGTGCAGAATGTAGGAGTTCCTACATCATAGCGCAGACAGAGACAGTCACATGACCGATTTACTGGATACATGGCTCTGATGAGCAAGTGTATCGTGATGGAGCCATCCTCTTTCGAGGAAGCAGTGTAGGATCCCGCATGGGTAGATGCCATGGTGGAAGAGTTTGATTCAATTTTCAGAAACAGTGCATGGGATATTTTCCCAAGGCCGGAAGGGAAATCAGTGGTAGGTTCGAGATGCATCTACAAAGTGAAGCAAGCTACTGATGGGAGCGTCGAGAAGTATAAGGCAAGATTTGTTGCCCAGGGCTTCTCAGAGATCGAGGGGATTGACTATGAAGAAACCTTTGCACCTGTCGCAAGGTATTCTTCCATACGGACCATCCATGCTCTCTCAGCGCAGATGGGTTGGCACATTCATCAGATGGATGTGAAGACTGCGTTCCTCAATGGAATCATTGAGGAGGAGGTGTACATTGAGCAGCTTGAAGAATTTGAAATATTCAGCAACGATTCGCATGTGTACAGGCTCAAAAGAGCGATGTATGGGCTAAAAAAAGCACCTTGTGCTTGGTACACATGGATAGACAGTTATTTCACCGGACATGGTTTCGCCAAAAGTGAGGCGGATCCAAACCTATACTAGATTGTGGTGGAGGGTAAGCTTTTGATCATTTTTCTTTATGTAGATGATTTAATACTAACAGGTGATGAACTGTTGATACACTCATGCAAGGTAGATCTTGCAAAGGAGTTTGAGATGAAAGACTTGGCCTCCTTCATTATTTCCTGGGATTGGAAATTTGGCAGCGGAAAGGTGAACTTTTTGTGTCTCAAGGCAAGTACGCCCAGGAGATACTAGAGAAGTTTCACATGCAAGGCTGCAAGCCTATCGACACTCCTCTTCCTGGTGGTTGGAGGAAAGAGGATGCTACATCGTCAGAGGTAGTGGATGCCACTATTTATCGACAGTTGGTTGGTTCACTCATGTATTTAGTCAATACACGACTGGACATATGTTATGCTTTGAACCAGCTTTCACAAGAGATGGTTAAGCCTACCAAGCTCTTTTGGAAGGCAGGCAAGCATGTCTTGAGGTATCTCAGGGGCACATCTGGGTATGGATTGTGGTACAGACAGTCGGATGAGTTGAAGCTGCATGGCTTCACGGATGCAGATTGGGCAGGAAGCCTAACGGACAGAAAGAGCACATATGGAGGGATTTTCAGTATTGGATCTACAGCAGTTTCTTGGTACAACAGGAAACAAAGATCCGTGGCACTCAGTTCAGCGGAGGCCGAGTACATGGCAGCAATTTTGGCTGCATGCGAGGCTATATGGATGAGGAAGATCTTAGTCAGTTTGTTCGGTTCTCATTTAGATCCTACTATGATATATTGTGATAATCAGAGTTGCATTAAACTCTCGGTTAATCCAGTATTTCATGATAGATCTAAACATATTGATATCCGATGCCATCATATAAGATATTATGTGCAGCAAAGGATCATGTTGCTTTCTTACATTCCTACGGAGGATCAGGATGCAGATATTCTGACGAAGGCGCTCACCGGGAGCAAATTTGAATACCATAAAGACAGGATCGGGGTGGCAGATAATCCCTATCTTTTTGAGAGGGAGTGTTGAGATTCAACAAGATGATGAGCTTAGTGAAAAGAGTTGCCTTCGCTAAGTGGGCCCATAGGCTATTTTTGGCGCAAAGTCTATTTTTAGTCATGTCGATCATATTCTATGAGTTGCAGGATGCTATTTGTGGATGGTTTGTCAAGTTGGAAAAATATATGGACTTCTATTTTTAGACATATTGGCGGAGTCTATTTTTAGACTGCCAGTCTAAAAATAGATGTGTCGAATATTATTAGCTCTTAATAATATTTGGACTCTAAACATTATCTTATTCTCTTGGAGCACTTCAGTTAAGTGCACAGATGTGACACAGCAGCTGACAGAAGGAATTATGCTATTCCTGAAGGTTTACTAGAGCTAATGCATGGAGGACTTCAGTTAGAACTCATGTGACAGAGTTTGGAGAAGTAGTTGGTGGAGTTGTATTTAGTTTAACTCAGTTAGACTCAGTTGAGCTAGTTGTATCTAGTCTAACTGATTGATACACTAGTGAGAGTGGAGTGAATTAATTAGTTAATTAATTCACAAATAATAACTTGTTAATCAACTGAAGAATACATCAATTAAATACAGTGCATGGCAGTTTCAGTGGAGACCACTGGAGAGATAGGTGAAAGAGCAAGTGTGACTATCAGTTGTGACTATAGTGATGCATTGATTGCATCCAACACTCAGTGGAGATGCCAATGAGTATTGCGTGACAAAGGCTGGAGAATTTTTAACTCCTTCATAACCATTCTTCAGCAGGGATTGCGCAGTAGAGGCAGGCTAGCAGGTGGCAAATATCGGTGCATGGATTTGCAAGATCAGGCTTGATTAGTGTGTAGTGATTGTATTGTACTGAGAGCTTGATATGATCAGCTTTGTATGAGGATTTTTACATGATCTCTATGAAATATATTATATATAGATAGTTGGGGTTTTTAGCTTCAGGATTTCTCGTTAAACAACTATGTTAATGTGTGTGAATTTTTATTGTTTCATGTGTGCATTGCAATCTTGATTTAATTTCCGCAAATGATCAATGGTGGAATAGATTCTGTATTTTGCATGAAGTTAAAATAGTGTAAGATCAGGATAATATTGGACATATAACACATAAGTTATATAATTTCTACATTGCCTACAGTCATAGTATACTTCCTGAATTAGTTGTAGAGCATGTGTCCAATTTCTGCATGGAGATTCATCTAATCGTCCAAAGGAATTGATGAAAAATGGAGGGTAACATCCAAAGAGTTGTACCGTGCCCCTGAGGGCATGGGATGAGAGGGTAGGTGTTGTACATTCAACACCATTTGATCCCTCTGGACATCCATAGCTGCCAAAATCTTGGTTTGATGTTTATCAATATGGAGGGTCATGCCTGCTTTCAGCTGCTCCCTTGCTTTTATGTTCCTTTCTATGATTTCTTCCCCCAAGTACCAACCTATTCCTGTACCTGAAGGGCCCTCTCCTGAGACAAATTCCTATGAAGAAGTGGATTTTATGGGTGAAGAAGGACTCTTAAGGGTGATTTTAAATCCTTGTCGATATGGGCCTCGGTCCACCAGCTCCTTCGGGTTCCTGTATTCTTGGCCTCTTTATGACATGTCCCCCTTCATCCTCCTCATTGAAATTTTCCATATCACTGACACTTTTTTGTTGGTTTTCTTTGATTGGGGTCTCTGTCTCCATTTCTGTATCAAAAGGCCATGAGTCAGAATTAGCTTTCCATTCAATGTTAATTTTGGGCTCATATACATATGTTGAGGTTTGATCTTTCCTCTTATTCATGAAATAACCCCTTTAGGGTCATAATCTCAGACATCCCCTTGTTGAATTTCATTTTCTAGAGAATCTCTTCAATCAGAGAATATTTGTGTCTTCATTTGATAGTGAAAGACCCTACTACATTCAGGAAACATATACCCTTTCTTTGCTAGGACAAAGTGTACCAAGTCTGAGCCAAGGGATTGTATCATAAAATCAAAGGCATATGGAGAGGGGGAAGTTCACAACCATACACTTGGAGTTCAGTGTGGTCTTTAAATAGATACCAATCCCCTACACAATCTTCCTCACTGAATTATAGCAACTCCTTTTTTTCTAGAAATATCTGAGGTGGATGTGTCCCATGTATGATTTCATAGGCTTTAGACATGAAATTTCATATAAATTTTGAATAACCCTCATCACGAGAATTCTAACGAAAAAAGGTGGTCCAGTCAAACATGGATTTGGGTTCTTTTCCTATGTTATAGAATTTTTCCAATTCTTCACATTCAAATTTGCTAGTGTACGTGAATAGGAATAGATAAAACAACAATGAGTAATACTTGAAGCAACTTGAATTTTTCAGATGATGAAACCAGATTTTTATGGTGGAGGAAAAAAATGAGGGAGTATCATAAAGAGTATATGGCTACATCATCTAGTCTAAAAACCCTAGACAAGAGCTGTTGACCCAACTGGCGTCATCCTCTCCAAACATTCCAGCGATCATTGTGAGGATAGGTTGAACAGGGTCTATGAACAGAGAAAGAGGAAACTTATCATGTGAAGGGGGGATTGGCGGCTTTTGAAACTACGATCATCTAAAGGAAGAATTTCCTTTTTTTAGCATGGAGGTTTGTGAAACGGAAAATTATGGCTACCTTGGTAAAATCCAAACCGACGGAGGGAGGAGGGTAATAGAGGGCTTCCCCGATAAGTTGGGGGGTAATTTCCAATATCTTGATCCCATGAGAGGAGACAAAATACCCCTTTTTTTCAATGTAGGCTTTAGAGAGCCAAGAGATGAACTCGAGAAAATGGTTTATGGAAGGGGAAATTTGGTAATACAAACCCAAGTAGACTACCCTGAATAGGTACTCTCCCCTCCATTTGTAACCCATTAGGTTAAATAATTATATAGCCATGTGAAATGGATAGATAGGGTCATGGATATGAGCTTGGGAATCCATGAGAGGTTCAGGACCAGGGGAAGACCTGACTTCCTAAGCTTGCAGGGTCTTAGGTGTACTATTTTTCATTTTAAAAGAAAGTTGGAACTGTAAATATAAAGGAATGGGACTGGCTAAATACCTGGTGACCGAAAGCGACACAAGGAGATAAGTTCGAGCGGTGAATGGTTCAAATGAGGTTCTGCACTATCTTCTAACAGATAGTTTCTTGTGGAGAAAAAACAATGGTCGAGCAGATTATGCAGGAAAATAGGGTATTTTAGGATAGAGGGCAACAACTGGAGGGCTGACGCCAAGATGGCATCATTAGGTTGATGCATGTCACTTTCGAATTGAATGGGGTGTGTTGGGTAGATGGAAGGAGCGTGGCGGGAGGATGGCGGATTCGGGCTACCATTTTAGCTTACCTTACCTTTCTTTCTTTACCTGGACTACACTTTGAAATAATTCTTTGTGGGTGGTACCTACCAGTTAATTGACGGATTACGAGGCCAAAATGAGGAGAGGAGGTCGCCCCTTGGAATGACTTTGAGCCGTGGATCTCCTCGCTGATGTGTGCTCTTCTGGGGGGGCACATCTCACTAAATTTTGCACTCTTTCCCCTATCAACGTGTGCTCCGATTGGCATATCAAACAAACTGCGGGTCATAAAAAACTTCATTCGCTCAGTGTTAACTCCCGCCACCTTTACCTTTTCCATTTAGTAGCTCTGTGGGAACTGTGTGCCCGAGGAAGGTCCTTTCACTTTTTTTTTTTAATTTCTGGTTTTAAACGTAGGCACTGCGTGATCAATCCATCAATTATTTTTTATATAGAAACTGATACTGGATATTGGACTTGTTACAAACATGCATCAAAAGTCCAAAAAAAAAATTTCAAACAACATTGATTTTCCAATCTTATCTTGGACACGTGTATTATCCCCATATCTTTGACATCAATGAAAACAATATTTCCAACACACTATACTTGATGTCACAATTAAAAAATAGTCCCTTTTCTCTTATTTGCACCATATGTTGAGGTTTTAAGTTTTTTGTTTGGGTGAGGTCGGTAGATGGAGCAAGTTGCTCTCTATAGTTGTTAGTGACCACTATGCTAGTAAACATATTTTTACTTTGAACTTTCCTTTCAAAAGTGAAAGAATTCTCTATGGATTTAGGATCAAAGATATGTAATTCATGCTGCTTTTTTCCTTACATTTTCCATAAATAGGTCTAACAAATTATCTTTTGAAATGCTCTTTACCCTTAGACTCCACTTTTTCAATTATTGAATGTGCTTTGTAATTAGACCCATTTGTTGAAGATTTACCAATTGACTAATGAATGAATTTCTCTTAATATCACCATAATCTACAATCAACTCCTTTGCAAAAATGGACCTAGATATAATAGCATACTTTTTCCGTTCAAAGATTCCCCTATCACCCAACCAACAAGGTTGACACCTCAACAAATGGAAAAAAGAAGAGAAAATGAACTATTTTTCAATTGTGACAACAAGTATAGTATGTTGGAAATATCATTGTCATTAATGCTAAAGATAGGAGGAGACGACATATGTCCAAGGTAAATATTAGAAAATGAATATTGTTGGAAATATTGTTTTTGGACATTTGATGCCCAGTTTGGATACCCTATGTTTGAGGTAATTTTTACTCTAATTTCCTAAGTCAAGTTGGAGAATAGGATATATCGTTGTAAATATTATTCTGTACCTTTCCAAATATAATTTGAATTCCATCTAAATTTGACAATATTGGTCTCCATCTATCTGTAACTTCAATGAAAACATAATATTCAACAATCTCCCCCTTGCGCTTGACAATAACCTTGTATATTTGTGATTTTTTTTTAATATAACTCCCCCTGTTTGCATAAGGAGAATTCAAGATAGGGAGAGTTCTACAGTATTATTGTATAATTGACTCAGGGTTTCCATAAATGACAAAGAGGATATTTTTATAAATATTTTTGTCATTCTTGGAGTTTAAAGATGGAAGCAAAAAATGTGATTTCTAGGGTGAATGTGCCAGCATGGTATTTTTTCTATAACTTTCTTTTTGTGATGTTTTCGACTATGAAATTTGGAGGAGATAGAGGAGAGATCTTAGAGTACCTCTTTAATGAATTTCATACCTTTTTTACCTATAATTTCAAATATATTATCTAAACAAGTTAATGTATTTTCAATGACAACAATACATCCAATAATATCCCCCTTTGTCATTGATGGAAACCCTTAGTCAATGCCACAATAATACTAAATAAATTCTCATGTCTATACTTCTCATTATGCCTACAAATTATCTCCCTTTGACATCAACGGTGAAGGGATGCTCCCCCTAAACTTGTGATTGTAATTATTTGTAACTCTTCTTATACAACTTCTCTTAGTGTATACAACTCTTTCTCTATTTGCAACTTCTCTTGTTGATTCAAATTGTTCCTCTATCTGTGTTTTATCTGCAATGGTATCAATGTAAGAGCACCAATTATGTTTCTCTCATGTCTGTAATGTATTAATTTTACGAATAAATAAATAAATATATATATATATATATATATATATATATATATATATATATATATATATATATATATATATATATATATATATATATATATATATATATATATATATATATATGGCCTGAGTAATGGGACACAGATTCCAGAATTGGGGAGGTTACTTGCAGGGGAAAATGTTAAATTGCTTCTTACAAAAAAAAATGAATTCGTACAAAAAAACTATTAGATGGGGAAAAGGGAAAACATGAATTTTCCTACTAATTGTGCTTTTACAACTGGAAAAGAAATAGGGACAAAAAATTTAAAAGGAAATGAAAGGATAAGTTTCCAGTTGGTGTATTGTGTTGGTCATTCTGTACAACCAATTAAAAATAGCATTTAAAAACCTGATAACAGATAATTATTTTGCACAAATTTCATTGGCTAACAAGATTGACTCCCAGGGAATTTTTCTGAATGATTCCCAAGGAAAATCCAAATCAAAGTTTGGATGGAAAATGCAAAGGAAAAACAATATGGTTCGAATTTCTAGAGGACAGGCAACAACGACCAAGGGAAATTCAAATTATTGAAGCATAGGAAGGAGAGAGTTTGAATTTGGTGAGGAACAACACAAAGAACAGGGGAGAGATTGGAATTTTTGAATAAAAGACTCGGTTTGAACTGCTAAAAAAAGAGAGAGAAGTTTGAATTGTGTAGAATATAATTCCATTGGAGAAGCAAAGTTAGAAAGCGTAGCATAGAATCAATTTCTGGTTGGCAAGAAGTCTGGAAGAAAACATTTCTAGATGAGGAGGTATTTTCCTCTTGAAACTCAATGATCCAAAGGGTGGAGATGGTATTTTTCATAATTCCTTGAAGGTTGGGATGGTGGAAATACTCTTGGGAAAATCCTTGGAAATTTTTTTCAAACACACTTATTATATTCTTGATTTTGGTTTGATTTTGGAATTTCTGAATTTGGGTGGAACCACTATATCCTTGTGCACTAGTTGATTACATCATATTTGGAGGGACGAGGTTGTAAAATCTATGAGTTCCTAGTTCAATTGGTATCTATGCCTAAATCGTTGAGAAAAGGACTCCTTATTATTTGGAATATGGCATGGGGGTGATAAATGCAAGTGAGGATTGGTTGCGGATATCTATGGTTGGATGGAGAGTCGTAGTACCAAACTTAGTTGCCCAGTAATTGTGAATATAAGTGTTCCTTATGTTTTCAACGATAATGAGGATATAATTTCATTTCCAATATAATTTACTATTAGCATTGAATAAATATTGTTTGAGTTTCAATTCTCATATACGTTATTGTGGTATGATGTTAATATTGCTAGAGCTATGCCTGACCCAAGCAATGATTTATAAACAATAAGTTGGTATTATCTATGATATTCAACTAAGCTCAAGTCACAATAATATGTGTGTGTTGTCTACTCTTTAACAATAAATGGTATAGAGATTCTAACATGACCAAAATGGGATACTCCTTACTTGTTGTGAGCTCTCATTGATGTTAATCATGTTGTGTTGAAATTTTGATAAATTCCTCCTCTCTAAGTATACCGATTTGTTTATCTCATACAAGAGTTACTCCAAGTCTCCCAGAAAAATGGACCCACATTTCCGAGCCTATACTTCTACTTGTTGTTTGAGTTAGGAAAATCTCCTTCTTCCCCATGCAGTAATGAGGATGTCTCGAAAGTCTTGATGACCTGGGTTTATGTCCTGGAACTAATGTCACTTCTAAGGCTTGAGATGTGCACTCATTGTGCTGAATAGAAACAAAAAATAGTCTCTATACAACATCAAGATTTTGAAATAGGCCAAGCCTAAGAATAGGTTTATTACTGCATTTAAAAAGTTAAAAATTTAAAGGGAATTGTAGGAATATGTATTACATGAATAACATTACCTATATATGTATATACCATCGAAAGGAACCATGATGTTGAATCCAAATTTACAATATTGATAATATGGAATGAGTACTGGGATATCTGTGTGTGTGTGTGTGTCCGTGTGTGCCAAATATGAAAAAGTATAGGAGGACCTAGGTCTCTTTTATTTATATAAGGATTAATCAATCTTGTGGATGTAAACCCGATTTATATCGTTGGTAACACTCGTGTCTCTCCAGGTGATTATGGCAAGGCATAAACTATATGTTCAATGAATTAGTAGGTCTTGCGCTAATAACAGTGTTCGCATAATTCACTATATAAAATAGTGTGGTTATTCCATCACCGAGAAGTATGAATTTTGTAGCAATGGGAACACACTAGAGGTGGGTATCACCGTCTTAGTCCATATATGAATATCGTGCCACGAGCTAGTGACCTTGTCGTTCGAAGAGTGTAATTCCAAGCCCATATATTATATGGATAATTGTAATACTAAATCTATTATTTTCCCTCAAAACACTCTTTACATTTCGAATGGAAGTGTACATTGATTTATATACCAATGGTGTATATAATCCTCCACATTCCATAGTATACGTTGTGGTTACCTCGATTGATAAGGGGATTAACCAAGGGCATTAACTAATATAATCACACCTTGTGACCAAGAGCCCCACCAACTGTTGAGTAAAATCTTGTGATGTAAACCATCGGTGCTGTAGAGTGGAACATCGAGCGAAAATTTGATTGTAGAATAACCCCCCTCTCCCATGACATCATGTAGGAAGGAGGGGGGAGCGGTTTGTAGCACTATCGTGCTAGTTTTGTTGAATAGCAGTGGAGATGGTTGACCATCAGATCAATGAATGGAACCATAAAATGGAACAAAAAAGTGGAAACCCCAGGGAGGAGGGGGGTGATGCTTGTGTTTAGAACCATTGATCCCATCTCTCATTTTGTGACCGTCGGATTGGTAGTTTGTGTAGAGAAGTGGAGATCATTGTATCTGGACTATGGTATAAAATAAAATGATATATATATATATATATATATATATATATATATAAACTACACACATCTAAATGAAAGTACCAATGTTATACACATTTACATCATGATGTTGGAGAACATATGTGTATATACATAAAGCATGCTAGAAATAATGTAAAGTCATATGGCTTATAATACCTATGCATATAAGTCACCATGTAGCATAAAGGGTGTCTATGTTAACTTGACCATGCATATGAATAGAAGTATAACATACTATGACTCATAAACCCGAGACTCCATGTCTCATAAGTGCATATTCAATATACATATATGTACACAATTACACGTTGAGACTAAGGCATGTATCCAAGCGAGTACACTATACATAAAAGAAACAAATAATAAACTAGCAATTGCACCATATGTTGCAAAGGAAACGTTGTAAATCAGTAATATAGTAAAGAGTAGTGTAGAGAAAAAAATGTAGAATGAATGCCCAATTACCCTTATCCACTTGAGAATAACATTAATCGTCTTGAAAACGTACCTACTCCTGTTCTTGAAAATAATTTTTTATTAAGAAAAATCTAAAAATTTACATTTTCAATTCAGTATTTAATTTTAAAATTTATTTTGCAACATACAATAGAAGCAACTATAGAGATGAAGTGTGCCAAAGGTGTAGAAAACCCTTCTCGTTGATGTAACCAGAAGTAATGAACAAGGCAGAAGCATAACTTAGTTTTGTTATGCAATTTTTTTTTAACAAATCTTGTGCAATTTATTTTAACAAATCTCATTTTCATTTTGAGATTGTGCATTGCCCTTGCTAAAAGGAACCTTGGTTTTGAAAACCCTATATAAATTTTAAGCGAGAGATAAGTGTGCACACTAAATTTGAATAGTTCAAACTCCATCACCTAATAGAGTTAAAGCTGCAAAATAGATGAACTCAGACTAAAAGAAATCTGAACTGACAGTGTCTGCAATTTCATTGGCATGTCATTGCTAGAGCTTTTGAGACTATTCAAGATTATTTTAAAGCAGGTTCAAAGTTAATTCGACTAGATCCCTCCAATTTACTCAAAATTATGAAAAAGTTATTACTTGAAACCAAGTAACTAGATCCCTCCAATTTACTCAACATATGAAAAAGTTATTCTTGTAACCAAGTTACAAGATGTAGAGCGAAGCCTCTTGAATTTGATCTTAATGACCTGTCCAAGTAACATCATGGCTGCTCTATACCATAGGAAATGCCAAAATTAAGTTGTAGAAATCTCTGAACATTAATTACAACTTTTGTTTTGATTTGGGAAATTTGCTATAAATATTTATGGAATCTGCATTGACCATTACAATTTAGTGTTTTAGAATCTTTTTTATTACAGTGTCAATGTCCCATGGTACTTTCCAAATTATCATCTTTCAAGAAATTATTCAAAGAACCTTCACCCACATTCTTGCTGTGGCTTGGGAAATCTACCTCAAGTGCTTGTAAATATTTTATTATCATAGTTTAATATTTTACAATTTTGTTTAATATAGTTTTAGAAATTTATGGAAGTCTCTAGATTATTATCCTTGAAATAACCATTCCAAAAAGATATCACTCTTGTCAAAAGATTGTGAATGCATATCATTACAAAATTTATGTAAACTTAAAAAAAAAAAAGCATATACATACTCATTCAATTTCAAAACATTAAGATTTGTTTTTCTATTTCAAATTTTAAAAATACGGAAAACTTCATGCCATCATCTGCCATTCAAACCATGAAACCCTGTCCATGTCAAATCAATCACAAGGCATGCTTATAACGATTTATATTTATAATGCTATACCAGATTCATTTTTTCTTGAAAGAGTTAGACAGGGGATTGGCATAATTTTAGAAAGGCAGCCGGTAAATAATTAAACGACGAAAATAAATGAAAGGAAAAAAAGTTAAATAGAGAAGTGAGAAACCAATGTGAAAAATCAGAATTGTTGCTTGTTTTAAACTTGTTTTCAAAATGGAAGAAAGATACAATGGTAACTGAATTGAGGTGGTTGTATATGAAAAATAAGGAAACATTGTTGAAGAGTTTAAAATCTAAGGCAGATGTATTAAACATCAGTTTGTGAATAATATCTTTATTTTGGGTAGGAAAAACAGTAAAAAATTCATTTCAATTGTGATGTAGTAGTAACTTAGAAAGTGGTAGAAAGATATGAAGCTAGGTGATAGTCCTAGTTTATATATATAACAACGAAAAATCCTCTAACAGTAGTAAAGTTAAATTGCCAATTAAATAGGAATAAAGTTTAAATAATTAAGAAATCATATATATAAGAGAATGAATTCATTTGGAATTAATTTTGGATCAAAATTATAAGACTTTGTATTTTCTCTGCAGCTAATGTACAACTGCAGCTTTATGATAATCCTATAACAAAATTGTTTTGTGTGCATACACCAACAAGAGTAGTAAGTTGCTCCTGCAGGATTGGTAGAGGTACACTTATCATCAAAGATATAAAATGTTTCTCCAACTACTAATCCTTTGTGAATGACATGATCACAGCCAATAATGCTCTGAGATGAATTTCTATACATGTTCCAAGCTTCCTCAATCAAATCGGATGCCACAACCATCCAAAAAAAGTTATGATGTAGAGCCTTGGCAGAAGTGCTAGAAGATTGTTGATGTTGAGATTGTGTTGTAAGGACCACAACTTTTGAGCATTGATCTATTTCACCTCTTGGCTGCAACTCTTTCCAATTGACAACTTCGAAGTTAGCACTACACTTTTATTCTGTGAATGGTGTTGAAAATGCAACAAGATGATGGAGCTTAGTGAAATGAAGTCGCCTTCACTAAGTGGGCCCGCAGGCTATTTTTGGCGCAAAGTCTATTTTTAGACTATGTCTATTTTTAGACATATGGAGCATGGTCTAGGAGTTGCAGTATGCTATTCTTGGATGATTGGTTGAGTTGGTAAAAATAGATGGACCTCTATTTTTAGACATACAGTTCGAAGTCTATTTTTAGACTGCCTGTCTAAAAATAGGTCAGTCAAATATTATTAGCCCTTAATAATATTTGGACTCTAAACTTCAGTTTATTCTCTTACAGCACTTCAGTTGGAGCTACGGATGTGGCCCATGCATCTGACAGAATGAATTACGCTATTCCTTGGGGTTTGGTGAGCTCATGCATGGTTGACTTCAGTTAGGACTTCAGTGGCAGAAGTTTGGTGGAGTTGATGAGACAGTTGGTGGAGTTGTGTTCGGTTTAACTTAGTTGAACTAGTTGTGATTAGTTTAACTAGCTAATCAACTAGGAATGAGTGGAGTGAATTAAATATTATTTAATTCACTAATTATTAACTCATTATTCAACTCAAGAACACATCAGTTCACTACAGTGCATGGACAGTTCAGTGGAGACCAGTGGAAGAGGTAGATGAAAGGGTGAGTTTTCTATTAGTTGCGACAGCAGTTGTGCATGAGATTTGCAACAAGCATTGGAGGATATTTCCCATGAGGATTGCGCAGTTGAAGCCAAGGAGATTCGAACTTGGATCTCTCATTGAACCAACTTGGATTGCGCAATAGAGGCAGGCAATTAGTGGATGAGTTTTGAACTTGTGACTTGTTCAAAACTGAGCTAGTTTGTGTGTAACTTTTGGAGACAGTACTGAGTACTTGTGAGGAGTATTGTACTGAGATTGTTACATGTTTCTCTTCTATTATAATATACAAATAGCTGGGGGTTTTCAGCTATAAGCTTTCCCCATTACATATTGTGTTTATGTGCGCATGCGACTGTTTCTATTTCCGCAAATTGTTGATCAATTGTAGAAGAGGTTATGTGTTATGCATGAATTCAAATTAATGTGTGACTAGGATAATCTAAGTGGATGAATCCTCATTATTCAGCAAATTTCTACATGGTATCGGAGAAAATTGATCATTGGTATCTATTACAGTGATTACAATTTTATTTCGGTAGACAGAGTCTGTAACGGGCCAGGTAGCCTCTGGATCCATCCTTTCTCTGAAAGGTGATATATCCAGTAAATGCCCTTACAGTCAATCTCTGTGCTAGAAATAATTTGTTCTCACAGATCCAGAAGCAGTTGAGTTTTTTGAGTTTGGAATTCAAATTTTGCAGCAGATTGTTTTCTTGGTGCCGGAGTTGAAATGTCTTTCAATGGTTTGCGACTCGAATATGCCCTTGAAGGCAGTTCGAATTATGTTGCATGGAAAGATCGGATGGAGGCAGTCTTAGAAGATAATGGGCTGAAGGAGTTCATAGATATGGATGTCCAAAAGCCTACTGATCCTGCTGAAGTTGAGGCTTGGCAAAAGAAGATGGCGAAATGTCGAAGGATTCTGTTGGAGAGCGTGAAGGATCACATTGTATCCAACCTGCATGGAAAAGCTTCTCCATATTTGATGTGGAAAGTGTTGACAGATCTATTCCAGAGCAAGAGCGACCAAAGGAAGCTGGCGCTCAAGGACAAACTCAGAAACATTAAGATGGAGAAAGGCGACAGTATCGCCAAGTACCTCACGAAGTTCACTCAATGCAGAGATGAGCTGGGAAGTGTGGGGGTGACTGTCGAAGAAGAGGACATGGTAGACCTGGCTCTCCTTGGTCTTCCGAAGGCTTGGCATTCCTATCAGGACTCTGTCAATGGTCGGGAGAAGTTGCCGGGATGGGAGCGACTTTGGGTGGATCTCATGCAAGAGGAGATAAGGAGGACTACCAGGGACGGATCTTCATCAAAGGTATCTGATGAAGAAAATTGTGCTTTGGCTGCCAAAGCAAAGAATGGGAAGAGTAAGAAGGCTTCTCAGTCTGGTGCGAAAGGCAAGAAGCAAGACATGTCCAAGGTGAAGTGTTTTCACTGTCACCAGCACGGACACTATGCCACAAATTGTCCGTAGAAGAAGAAAAATAAGAAGGCTGCTGGATCTGCAGCGGGAGAGGCATTGGCTTCTCAATTCAAACTGGATTTTTCACTGATCGCATGCTTGGTTTCAAGTGTGATGGGATCAGTATGGTTCTTGGACAGTGGTGCGTCGTTTCACATGACCGGAGATCGAGATTTTTTTTCAGATCTGGAGGAGAAAGATCTTGGAGTGCACATCGAGATGGGCGATGATGGTAGATATAGTGCGACCGATATCGATACCATTTCCTTTGAGAGGAAGTCTGGTAAACCCTTTGTATTGAAGGAAGTATTGCATGTTCCGGGATTGATGAAGAATCTGATCTCTGTGGTGATGTTGGAAGACAAGGGGTATGATGTGGTCTTCAGCGAAGGAAAAGCCTTCCTGCGCAGTAAGACAACTGGAGAGACCCGGAAGATAGGGGTTCGAGTCAAGAATCTTTATCAGTTGCAAGTAGATGGCTACGCAGCAATGGCATGCAAGGCGAGAGAAGTGGTGAGCCGGGATGATGATGGCGAGCTGTGGCACAGGAGATTGGGACACCTTCACCATGGAGCTTTGAAGATACTGCAGCAGATTTCTACTGGGCTTCCTAAGGGCACTCTTGCGCAGTCAGATCAGTGCAAGGGGTGTACCTTGGGAAAGTATGTGAAAGCCACCTTTCACGAGAAGGATAGTCGTGCCACGACGATCCTTGAGAGAGTTCACACAGACGTGTGTGGTCCTTTCTCTGTAGCTTCGACAGCAAAGCACAAGTACTATGTGATATTTGTTGATGATTTCTCTCGGAAGTGCTGGATCTTCTTCATGCAGAAGAAGAGTGAGACATTTTCAAAGTTCTGTGAATTCAAGGCGCTGGTAGAGAAGGAATCGGGGAAGCATGTGAAGGCTCTTAGGAGCGACAATGGTGGTGAATTCGTCTCGGCTGAATTCAAAGAATTTTGCAACGCAGAAGGGATTCAGAGAGAGCTCATCGCACCCCATAACCCACAGCAGAACGGGGTGGCTGAGCGGAAGAATAGAACGATCGTGGGTGCTGCACGGGCGATGTTGCATGATCAGGGCCTACCCCTTCACTTGTGGGCTGAGGCATGCAATACAACAGTGTATGTGCAGGACCGTTGTCCTCACAAGGTTCTTGGCATGAGTACACCAGAGGAGGCTTATTCTGGCAAGAGGCCTGATATTTCCCATTTGCGGATTTTTGGTTCTCCTGTCTACATGCATGTGACGAAGGATGCGAGAAGGAAAGTGGATAAGGCAGAGGTTCGAGATATTTGTAGAGTGCCAACGTACACCCCACCTTTATAAATCTAGTATTTTCCGAACGGTATAAGGCTTGTTGTGCGACGGGATATCAAATTTCAGGAGGAGAAAGCCATGCAGTGTTCGCTTGAGAGGGAGCCACACTTGCATGCAGAAGAGGAGCTATTAGTTCCTAAGGAGGAGCTTCCGGATGTGTATCAGCCACAAGAGGAAGTTCATGGAGTGGAAGAAACCACTCATGCAGCGCCAACCATTAGAGGGCGCAAGCGCACTACAGAAGCTGAGCGACTGGCTCAAGATGCAGAGAGGGTTGTAGGACCACCTACAGCACAGCGTAGACAGAGACAGTCACCGGACCAGTACACTGGATACATGGCTCTTGTGAGCAAATGTGTCGTGACAGAACCATCCTCTTTTAAGGAAGCTGTGGAGGACCCCGCATGGGTAGATGCCATGGTGGAAGAGTATGATTTGATTGTCAAAAACAATGCATGGGAGATTGTCCCACGACCAGAAGGGAAATCAGTGGTGGGTTCGCGATGGATCTACAAAGTGAAGCAGGCAGCTGACGGGAGTGTGGAGAAGTACAAGGCAAGATTTTTTGCCCGTGGCTTCTCATAGATCGAGAGGATCGATTATGAGGAGACCTTTGCACCTGTCGCAAGGTACTCTTCCATACGGATGATCCTAGCTCTCTCAGCGCAGATGGGATGGCACATCCATCAAATGGATGTGAAGACTGCGTTCCTCAATGGAGTCATTGAGGAGGAGGTGTACATAGAGCAGCTCGAAGGTTTCAAGATCTTCAACAGTGAGTCGCATGTTTGCTGACTCAAGAGAGCATTGTACAGGTTGAAGCAAGCACCTCGTGCTTGGTACACACGGATAGACAGTTATTTCACCAGACTTGGATTCTCCAAGAGTGAGGCGGATCCTAACCTATACCAGATTGTGGTGGAGGGTAAGTTGCTGATCATTGTACTTTATGTAGATGATTTGATTTTGACGGGTGATGAGCTGTTGATACTTTCATGCAAGGAGGATCTTGCTAGAGAGTTTGAAATGAAGGACTTGGGCCTCCTTCATTATTTCCTGGGATTGGAAATTTGGCAGCGCAGTGATGGACTGTTTGTTTCTCAGGGTAAGTATGCCTGGGAGATACTGGAGAAGTTCAACATGCATGGCTGCAAGCCTGTTGATACTCCTCTTTCTGGTGGTTGGAGGAAGGAGGATGCTACTTCAGTGGAGGTAGTGGATGCCACTGTTTATCGACAGTTGGTGGGGTCGCTTATGTATCTGGTCAATACACGACCCAATATATGCTATGCTGTTAACCAGCTTTCGCAAGCTATGGTTAATCCTACCAAGCTCTTCTGGAAGGCAGGCAAGCATGTATTGCGTTATCTTAGTGGCACATCGGGATATGGTCTATGGTATAGACAGGAGGATGGAGCAAAGCTTTCCGGCTTCACTGATGCAGATTGGGCAGGGAGCCCAATGGATCGAAAGAGCACATCTGGAGGAGTTTTCAGCATTGGATCGACAGTAGTTTCCTGGTACAGCAGGAAGCAGAGATCCGTGGCACTCAGTTCAGCAGAGGCCGAGTACATGGCAGCAAGCTTGGCTGCATGCGAGGCTATTTGGATGAGGAAGATCCTCGTCGGATTGTTCGAGTCGCACTTGGAGCCTACTGTGATTTATTGTGATAACCAGAGTTGCATTAAACTCTCGGCTAATCCAGTATTTCATGATAGATCCAAACACATTGACATTAGGTACCATCATATCAGAGATTGTGTGCAGCGGAGAATCATGTTACTTTCATATATTCCCACGGAGGATCAGGATGCTGATATCTTGACGAAGGCGCTCACCAGGAGAAAATTCGAATACCACAGAGGCAGGATAGGGGTTGCAGATAATCCATATCTTGTTGAGAGGGAGTTTTGAAAATGCAACAAGATGATGGAGCTTAGTGAAATGAAGTCGCCTTCACTAAGTGGGCCCGCAGGCTATTTTTGGCGCAAAGTCTATTTTTAGACTATGTCTATTTTTAGACATATGGAGCATGGTCTAGGAGTTGCAGTATGCTATTCTTGGATGATTGGTCGAGTTGGTAAAAATAGATGGATCTCTATTTTTAGACATACAGGTCGAAGTCTATTTTTAGACTGTCTGTCTAAAAAATAGGTCAGTCAAATATTATTTACCCTTATTAATATTTGGACTATAAACTTCAGTTTATCCTCTTGCAACACTTCAGTTGGAGCTACAGATGTGGCCCATGCACCTGACAGAAGGAATTACGCTATTCCTAGGGGTTTGGTGAGCTCATGCATGGTTGACTTCAGTTAGAACTCAAGTGGCGAAGTTTGGTGGAGTTGATGAGACAGTTGGTGGAGTTGTGTTCGGGTTAACTTAGTTGAACTAGTTGTATTTAGTTTAACTGGCTAATACACTAGAGATGAGTGGGGTGAATTAAATATTATTTAATTCACTAAACATTAACTCATTATTCAACTAAAGAACACATTAGTTGACTGCAGTGCATGGACAGTTCAGTGAAGACCAGTGGAAGAGGTAGATGAAAGGGTGAGTTTGCTATTAGTTGCGACATTAGTTGTGCATGAGATTTGCACAAGCATTGGAGGAGATTTCCAATGAGGATTGCGCAGATCAAGCCAAGGAGATTCAAACTTGGATCTCTCATTACACCAACTTGGATTGCGCAGTAGAGGCAGGAAAATAGTGGATGAGTTTTGAACCCGTGACTTGTTCAAAACTGAGCTAGTTTGTGTGTAACTTTTGGAGACAGTACTGAGTACTTGTGAGGAGTATTGTATTGAGATTGTTACATGTTCTCTTCCATTATAATATAAAAAATAGCTGAGGGTTTTCAGCTATAAGATTTCCCCATTACATATTGTGTTTATGTGCGCATGCGACTGTTTCTATTTCCGCAAATTGATGATCAATTGTAGAAGAGGTTATGTGTTATGCATGAATTCGAACTAGTGTGTGACTAGGATAATCTCAGTGGATAAATCTTAATTATTCAGAAAATTTCTACATGGTATCGGAGCGAATTGATCATCGGGATCTATTATAGTGATTAAAATTTTATTTCGGTAGACAGAGTTTGTAACGGGCCAGGTAGCCTCTGTATCCATCCTTTATTTGAAAGGTGATATATCCAGTAAATGCCCTTACAGTCAATCTCTATGCTAGAAATAATTTGTTCTCATAGATCCAGAAGCAGTTGAGTTTTTGAGCTTGGAATTCGAATTTTGCAGCAGATTGTTTTCTTGGTGCCGGAGTTGAAATATCTTTCAAGAGAGTAACCTATAAGGATGAAACTATGCCTTCAACCTCCTCCTCTGATTCTAAATTAGATAGCCTAATGAGGACTGTGGAGATAATGATAGAGAAGATAAAATTAAATGAGAGGGCACCTCTTAGGGACAACCAAGTCAACTCCCAAAACTGAAACAGAACTAAAAAATTCAGAAGAGATACCCGTCAAATCAAACAAAGGGAAAATGACTAAAAAATTAGACCTCTCTTTCAACAAAAATAAACTATGTAAATGAGGAAGAAGAAGAAATTATAGAACCTGAGGAAAACCACATAAATCTAATAGGTTCTGATTATGAAGAAGATTTTTTTCTCACCGAAGAAGAACAAGGCTTCTTTTCCTCAGATCAAAATGACACAAACTATGAGGATTCTAAAGACTACTGCTTGGGATTTGAAAATTCCATCGTGGAAATCCATAAGCAATATGATCTTAGGAGCAAAAAATACCTAGATTCAGCCAAGAAAGACCAAATAGATGCTTCTGTCTGGAAAGTACCTGAAAACACCTCCAACAAAACAGCAGAGATTGTCAACACTCTTGTTAGTATGAATCCTTTGTCGTAGTGTACGAAAAAATACCACTTTAGCTACGCATAAATTATAGCCCTAACATCAAATATGGCTGCCAATATCTTCAGATCTGCAGTTAGTTGTTCAAGACAAATGCTACAAAAATATAGATCTATGCATAAAGAGACATTAAGCAGTAAAAATAAGGTTTTGCTCCATACATCCAATAGACAAGAAAAGAACAATATTTTTGAAAGATTTTTTTGTATTAAGGGCACCTCGGAGGAAAACAAGAAGGTGTTTCCAATTCTCCTCAATGGGATGGGTTGTTGGAAGTCCTCATCACTTCAGATCTAGCATTTCTCTCTTCTGTTGGTGTAGAAAACCCAGACAAAGATAGAAATCAAAGGGAGCTCACACAGCAAATAATTGAAAATATGACAATGATGTTGAAAATGCAACAAGATGATGGAGCTTAGTGAAATGAAGTCGCCTTCACTAAGTGGGCCCGCAGGCTATTTTTGGCGCAAAGTCTATTTTTAGACTATGTCTATTTTTAGATATATGGAGCATGGTCTAGGAGTTGCAGTATGCTATTCTTGGATGATTGGTCGAGTTGGTAAAAATAGATGGATCTCTATTTTTAGACATACAGGTCGAAGTCTATTTTTAGACTGCCTGTCTAAAAATAGGTCAGTCAAATATTATTAGCCCTTAATAATATTTGGACTATAAACTTCAGTTTATCCTCTTGCAGCACTTCAGTTGGAGATACAGATGTGGCCCATGCATCTGACAGAAGGAATTATGCTATTCCTAGGGGTTTGTTGAGCTCATGCATGGTTGACTTCAGTTAGAACTCAAGTGGCGGAGTTTGGTGAAGTTGATGAGACAGTTGGTGGAGTTGTGTTCGAGTTAACTTAGTTGAACTAGTTGTATTTAGTTTAACTGGCTAATACACTAGAGATGAGTGGGGTGAATTAAATATTATTTAATTCACTAAACATTAACTCATTATTGAACTAAAGAACACATCAGTTGACTGCAGTGCATGGATAGTTCAGTGAAGACCAGTGGAAGAGGTAGATGAAACTCTGAGTTTGCTATTAGTTGTGCATGATTTTTGCACAAGCATTGGAGGAGATTGACAATGAGGATTGCGCAGTTGAAGCCAAGGAGATTCAAACTTGGATCTCCCATTACACCAACTTGGATTGCGCAGTAGAGGCAGGCAAATAGTGCATGAGTTTTGAACCCGTGACTTGTTCAAAACTGAGCTAGTTTGTGTGTAACTTTTGGAGACAGTACTGAGTACTTGTGAGGAGTATTGTACTGAGATTGTTACATGTTCTCTTCCATTATAATATACAAAATAGCTGGGGGTTTTAGCTATAAGCTTTCCCCATTACATATTGTGTTTATGTGTGCATGCGACTGTTTCTATTTCCACAAATTGATGATCAATTGTAGAAGAGGTTATGTGTTATGCATGAATTTGAATTAGTGTGTGACCAGGATAATCTCAGTGGATAAATCTTCATTATTCAGCAAATTTCTACAAATGATAATGGCTCAAAGTCAGACCAAGAGTATAGATCCAGAGTGATCTAATAGGCAACAAAAGGTGAAGAATGGTAGGAGAAACCCTCCAATTTATAACAAAATATTGGGTCATTCTAGATCTTGGTGCATGATTAAAATAACATTAACCAAATCTAGATCCACCTTTTATGGAATATTTTATTATATTTGTTGGAGGGAAAAAGTATTTGACTTGGGTCAAATCCCTTTATTTGTGAATAATAAATAAATAAATGATTTATTTATCATTTTAAGGAAGTGGTTGAAAGATAATCAAATAAATAATGATTTATTTAATTATTTATGGGTGATTTAGTCATATTTGACAAGGAATATTATTTAAATAAGATTTAAATAATTATTCCTAGAAAATAATAAGATAAATAAAGATTTATCTAATTAATTTCTTTGTTTTGGGTTAAACATGACCAGGAATAATAATTAAATTATTGTTTGATTAATTATTCCTTGAGGAAAATCAAACAAATATAGGTTTGTTTAATATTTCCTTTTGGGGTTTCCTGTTTAGACCATAAACAACCTAATAAATGTGTTTTATTAAGTTATTTTACATAGTGAAAGAAATTTTACTTAGGGTAAAACTGGTCTTACATGGTGTACTTGGGTCCATCTAATGATATTAGGTTAGATGACCAAAAAAATGGTGTAACAACTATAGTTTAGAAAGCTGAAGCAAATAAAGGAAAAATTAGCCAGCCAAACAATGACCTTAGTTGTCCTAGTACGTCCACTAGTTACCCTGAGAAGACTATTTTGTCTAAAACTCCAAACCAAGATAAACAAATAAAGAATGTAGAAAAGATAATGGTTGATAAAGTTGATGTTAATATGTCCAAAACATTAGTGCCTTTCAGTTTTGAGGGAGAGATTGCCAAAATCAAGATAAATATGCCCCTCACTGAATTGGTTACTCAACCCATATATAGGTCTCAGATGTTGAAGGTACTAAACATAGGAAATCATATTGACACTTTACACTTGGATGATGACACACCTGAGTTTTTTTTTTGACCCAAAATAGAAGGAAAGTATCAGGAAGGAGCCATCCCCCCTTTCTATATCAGCCTAAACATACATGACAAAATCTTACATAATGCCATGCTGGATTCCGGTGCCTCTCACAATCTCATGCCCGAATTTGTGATGGAGAGATTAGGCCTAGAAATAACTAAACCTTACAAAGACCTGTGCTCCTTCGATTACAGTAGGGTCAAATGTTTGGGCCACATCAAGGGCCTTTGTGTTAACCTGGCACAAGTGCCTGCTAAGAATCTAGTCATGGACATAGTAGTGGTAGATATTCCTCCCAAGTATGGCATGCTTTTATCCAGATCTTGGGGAGCCAAGCTTCAGGGGAACATTCAACTAGAAATTTCCTATGAAAACATCCCTGTATTCAACCAGACAAGAAGATTATACTGACAGTCACATAAGAAATATATGGTTAGAAGTCAGGACAAACCAGACAACACTCCTCTCTATTCTATTCACTCAGATCTTGATTCTTTCATACTATATAATGAGGAAGATAATGTTGAGAGCTCAGTATCAAAACCTTTAGCAATCTTTAACAAACACATCATGACAAAATCAAACTTGACTCTCTACAGACTAAAAATGAAACCTCAAAACCAATGGTCAGTTTGACATGTAGATCAGGTTGCTCAAAGGGAGGAGAAACATTAGAAACCCAATCCTTTCCTTTTACTTATTTCCAAATTCTAAGATGCCCTCATAGAACAAAAATATTAGGTGATTAGAATCAAATAAATCTTATGTTCCTACCTTATCTAGACACCTCATTATCAGAGAGTCTTGTTCCTCCTGAAAAGCTATTGACCCTCACTGATGCGGCCATCAATCATAAAGGGATGTCTGTTGAAACTTATATAGAGTGATACAGTATAGGTAGCCTAAGAAGACCCAAGGTGATTAAACTATCCAAAACCTTGCCATTACACACAAAAATCAAATACTTAAGGTTATGCAAGAAATTTCAGGATGCTCTTGTTTATAGAAGTAAAAGCTCAAAACCTGATGACATGGAAATTGTTCCAAAGAGACCTCTTTCGAAGAATAACTATGAAAAATTTGGACAAATCCTATCACTAACAAAGAAAACCAGAGGATGCAGTCTGTGTATGGACTTTAAACACTTAGGCAAACCCTCCATGGAATACAAACACCCTTTTCCCAAGATAAGTCATCCTATGCCAAAAATAGAAATTTCTAACAAGGTGACTTTGATTGGTAGTGTTTCAGGTTTTCATGAAATGATACCACTTTGAATCAATCAACACAAAGACATTTTCAAAGTTCCTTGGGATGACTACATGCTTGACCAAATTTTTCTGGGAATAAGGAAAGCTAAAGATACTTTCCAAGAGGCCATAGCTCCTATTACCAACTTTTTCACTATGATTTACATTGATGACTTTGTCATTAGTTTAGGAGATGATGAAGATGGCCTTCTTCACCTAGACAGTTTCTTTCACAGAAACAAGGTTTGGAAACAAAATTGAAAGAGAGAATGTAAAGGAGAACTTGGCTATTTGAAAATTCTTGGCAGAAATCTTGCACCATGCCCCCAAAAATTGATAGTCATGTTCCTTATCTACAAGAACTGAATGAAAACGGTTGGTAGATGATTATGGGGAAGAGAGGGTAATCAAATACCATGGCCATTTGCAGTCTTAGTTAGAATTTATCATCCATTGTACATATCATTGTTTGATGAAAAGATATTGAGAGAAATCACAATATATATATATATACAAAACAAAAAAATGGAAGAGAGGGTAGATTTGAAAAGAGGTAAAGCCCCATACCAAAAAAATAGAACTATTGAAAGTGTGTAAGTCTAAATACCACTACTAATGCTTAAAGGAGTCGTGTTTCAGTCATCTAGCCTAATCATGGATGAAGCATTTTTTAAATTTATTGTTGATAAGTTAGTGAAAAATAATGGGTCAAATTATTCAAACTTGACTTGTCAAAAGATAGATTAGGTAGAAAGATACTGGTCCCACATGCCTAAAACAAAACCAAAGAGAAAAATAGGGATGAGTAGCAAACAATGTATCCTGGCCCTATTTTTTCTAGCCTTGTTTTGTACAAAACTAACATTTGTGTGTAGCTTGTCTTTATGCCACAAACCCATGGTAAATCAGATTGTCTAATCTTGATTTAGCCATGTTTTCAATTTCATGTCTGTAGCCTAGTGAATAAATCTTGTCAAATAGTTTAACCTTGACAGTTGAATAGTATAGGTAGAGAATCAAAGGAGTTCATTAGCCTAATCTGAGCCCCAGGAAGACATAAGGTAGAAGTAGATAGTTTATTTTTCTTTACAAAAAAAAATATCAAGGTTTCTAGTCCAAATGCACCCAAAGAAGAAAAAATGTTAGGCAAGTAGTTTGGGTAGGTAGAGATGGATTTGAGGTAATCATGTCTTTTAGATTATTGAGATCATAAGCTTTAAGAAAGCATCAACAAGAGAAAGAGGTAAAAATCTACCCAATGGATGAGGCACTGGTCTTCATAAAGCCATAAATCTGAAGTTCTAGACACCTCCTAAAAAGGAGCTGCCCTCCCTAAGTGGAGCCACTGTTAGTCATCAATAATTTTTTCCTTCATATATGACTAAATGATTTCGCTAGATTTCTAGAAACAAAGTTCATGAACATTGTGAGTTCTAGAAATATCACTACCTTCATCATCCTTAAAAATATTTTTTCACTATTTCATCTTTCCATCATGTCTAACATTGTTTACCAATCCTAGAAAACCCATTATCGGCTTATGTCACTCTTCCTATCTATATTCCTTCACCTTTGGCCCAAATCCTCTATTTTGTTTTTCCTAAAAAACCCCCCCACTGCTACCGAAGCCCACGATTTAAACAGCTTTGTTGTGTCTCCCAAAATACTCTCAAAACACTGATGGTCTCAAACTATCTCCGTAGACTCTTTAGATAAATCAAGTACATTGGATTTTGGATCTTCAATACATTAGTCTATCATAAAATCTATCTTGCACTTGATGATCCCAAATTCTAGGTCTCAGTCCAAAAACCAAGTCTAAGAAAGCCTCCACTAGGTTACCTAGGGTTTTCACGAAGTCATAGGGTGGATTTGGTGCCCTGCAAACTATGTTGTTCTTGTATGAAGAAACTACATTCAAAAGAGAAAAGGACAGGTGATCCTATCCAAACTAATAAAAAAGGTTATTCAAGGAATTTTTTTGGCCTAAAAAGCATGAATCTTGCAAAGGGACAACTTCCCTTTGCTCACAGTTATGCAAGAGGAACAAATAGCCATCAGACTAGCAATAGATGAGGTAGAGAGAAAAATCATCATGAGAAGACCATTCATAGAAAGAAGAAAGAAACATGCATATGTTTGATGAAAGTCAGGGTTTATGACTGTTTTGACCAAGCAGGAATCAGTACTAGGGTTACAAGGGCAAAGTTCACCTCAAATATTTCAAGTGCACATCGAAGGACTTTAGGAATAATTAATGAGTTTTTATAAGTTTCAGAGAACTTAGAAGATAACACTATATACTTTTTCCTAATCAACCCTAAAAACTAACAGTTTGGAAGAGTTGACAAAACTGGTCAAAGAGTGATAACATAACCTCCTTCATAAGAACAGAGTGTTTTAGAGGGTTTCAAGTTGCCCTCTAAGATTTGGAAAAGAGGCATTAACTCCACATCATGAAAGGTTGAAAGGATAAAGAGTATTGGTACAAAAGGCAAAGGGTTTCAAGGGGTTTCAGACTAATCCTCTAAGGTTTGGGAAAGAGGCACTAACTCCACTTCATCAAAAGGTGAAATCAGAGGTTTTGAAGAAGATAAAAAGAGGCAGACATGAAAACCAATACTCCACTACACCAAAGGAAGAAAGATGATGAAGGGCATCAGCAAAGGGGACAAAAATATCAATGCAAGGTTTTGAACTCTAAAAGGAACAGTCAGAGGCTTTTCCAAATGGTCCAAGGAGACAAGCATGAGGGAAGAAATTTCCAAAGGAGGCAACTATAACAAACATTGGTCATTATTGATAAAATAAGCTGTCCAAGTTCAAAGGAGATAGATATCAAAGGGAAGAAGTGGTGTAGGCACCTGCAAGAACAGAAGTGGCCAGCAAAAACACAAAAATGGTTTAGAAAGCTCACTTCCCTCACTGACATACATAATTTGCAAACTAGGAACAAACAAGTAGTTGGTTTAAGAGTAGTAAAGCCTCCAAATATTTTTTCCATCAACAACATATTCTGCAAGAGATATATTAATCCTGAGTAACACTTCTCCAGGATTGTTACAAAGGGTTACCTACAGGAAAATTGGTGAGGATAAACAGACCAAGTGTTGTTCATAATGATGGCCCACATAAATACTAAAGGGACTACTGATTCTTGCTGTTAGGGTTTTTATACTGAGAGTTTGTTCACTGTTTTAGAGAGGAAACCTAACAGAATGTCGGTTAAAGGAAATATGTCAAAGATCATAAAAATTTGTTGTCTACAAGTGATAAGCATCATAAAGAGGTTCATTTTTTAGAGTGGTTTGAAGGCACATGTTTAAACTCGGTTGAAGGGTTTTTTTGTGAGCACAAGAAAGACATCAAAAGGATGCCAACAAAGAAAAGAAGCTTATTCTTGTCAAAATCTCACCTACAAGACCAAAAAAGGGCCAAAAACACACTAAGAAAAGGCAAAGAGAAATCAACATTAAAAAGTGGGTTTGAGCTCACAAAATTATTTTTCAAGAGCTATAAAGCCTCCTTGACTTCCTTCACATCTCACTATTATTTCAAAAAAGTGAAACCATTGAAAGCGAGTTTGGAGGGTTTTTTGTGCAAGTTTGGAGAAAATTTTCAGGCGCTGCACACTGAGGCCGGTGCTACGCACAGGCACGGGAAGAACCCGACTGCCCACACAGTTGACCCGACGCTGTGCTCCGACAAGCCTGATAGGCCCTTCTTCGCCCTAATTTGACCCGATGCTATGCTCCGACAGGCCTAACAGGCCATTCCTGGCCCGAATAGACCCGACGCTACACTCTGATAGGCCAACCCAACTCAATCTGAACGTGCAGTCGGGCAGGCGCTGTGCACATACAAAGTTTGTCCAGATTTGCTCCAAAAGGGTTCAAAATTTATATTTTTTCCTCCAAATCTCCTATAGTCAAAGAAACAAGGTTGGTGGCTCTTTCTTCTCACTTTCCAAGCGTTCTTTTCATAATATAGGAAGGAATTACTTGACCTAAGGTGACCAAACCCTAATCTCCATAAAGATGAAATATCTAACCTTTCCAAGGAAACATTTACAAATTGGAGGTTTTACTTAGCCTAAAGATACTCATTGCATACAACCCTCCTCCTAAACTGTAAATTTGACCTAGATATACTTCATTTGGTCCTCATTTGCAAACTTTTCCCTCACATCACTCATTTCCACCATTTGACCTAAAGGCTCTCAAACAAGTTTAAAAAGCCTTCTGTGCTAAAACCAGTCACCATGTCTAAAGAAGAGATTCATACCAGCAGTGATGAAAGTAAAAGGTCTACCAAGCCTAAGCACAAGGGAGGAAGGGTTAATAGGTTTGAACCCTTGGAAACAATTCAAATCACCTCCTCTCCAATGATACTTACTTGTTTTGAAGATGTTGGATGTTATCAATTTTGTGAGAAGGTTAAGCAAGTCCAAAGCCACTCAGATCTGACTAGGTTATTCATCCTCAGTTTGCAAAATCACCAAGTCAACCTAGCAGGAATGAATTTTGAATTCTAATTTGAATCCATTGCTAAAGCCACAGGAATACCAGCCATTAGTGAGAGATGGTTTAAACAAAAGAAATTGGACTTGAGTTATTATGAGCCCTACCTCAAACCTAGCTGCCAACAAGGCTGCAAGGATTTCTTCCCCTTCTCCCACCTGCTAGAGAGGTATGCCTTATTGATGAGGTAGATTATCAAGTACTTCACCTGTGAGGGATGGTACTCCAGGGTTTACTCTTAGCACATAAGGCTTTTGAAGCACTTCACCAAGGTTAAGTTATTGAACCTACCATACTACCTATACCGGAGCATTGAAAAAATGGCTTCAGTAGTCAAGAAGAGGAGTTATGCCCACCAAATGCAGAGCCTTTTTCACCACTCCTTGGTCAAGATGATTGTTTTACACCAGATGGAGGAGCAAGGAATCCCTTGGGACGTTTTATCTCTCATGATGTATTTGTAAATCCCCAAGCATTCTTTCAGCAAAATTTGCCTTCCTCTTCACATCCACCTACCTCCACTCCTCCTTCATCTCCACATATGCCTTCTCCACAAATAAATTCACCTTCTATCCCTTCTCCTAATGTATCAAATGAAGGAGCTGACAGTAGCCCTAATGAGGAGCAAAGAGATGACAATGAAGAAGATGAGGTAGAAACTGAGGTAGATGAAGAAAACAAAGAAGAGGACAACAGTGAGGAAGAGGCAGAATCCATTGAGGAATACCAAGAGGATGATGACAACATGGAAAAGAGTGAAGAAGATGAGGCAAGGGTAGAAAACAGTGATGCAAGTGCAGAGCTAAATCAAGAAGATGAAGATGATAAAAATGAGGAAAATAGTGGGGCAGAAACAGAGCCTAATGATGAGGGAAATGATGATGACATGGAGGAAGAGGATGAACATGGAAGCCATGAAGATAAAGAAAGTGATGAACTTGAGAAAAACAATGATAGTGATAAAACCCATAAAACAATCTCAAGTGCAGAAAGGAGTGTTGATGATGAACAATATGACAGCCAAGGGGATTATGAAAAGAACAATGAAGATGACAGTCAGCAAGAGAGTGTACAAGAAAACCAAGGGGAATATGGTTTTGAGCATGAAAGTGAGCCCAATCACAGTGAAAATGGTGAAAGTGGAAAAGAATAAGACCTTAGTGAAGGACAGAGCCAAAATGAGACAAGTGAGGAGGATAGTGGTCAGTTTGAGAGCCAAGATGTCAGTGAAGAAAACAATGAGGAAAGCAAGGATGATGATGAGTTTTAAGGTCAAGAAATCAGTGACCCAATGGAGCATGAAGTCACTCATGAAGTCCATGATAAAGATGAAAAGGCTTGTGACTTTATCAATAATTAAGGCACCCTCATCACTCCTCTCACATGCACCTACCACAGAGGCAAAAGAGATGTGTTTGTTGCCTCAAAAAGGAAAAGGGCCATCTCTCCTCTAGCTATTAAGAAAAAATACAAAGGCAAGGAAAATATGGACAAAAGTGAGAAACAGGTCAAGGTAAGGAGAAGAAAAATGATCAAGAGGACTTCTCAAGGGCCTCAATTCATTGATTTAGACAGTGAAAATGAGGACAAGGAGATGAACACAAGATTGCTTTTCTTGGAGAAAGATGCATAGCTTTAGGAGTGGGAAAGAGACTTTGAGATGGCACAATGTGTCATCCACTATTAAAAAAAGCAGCATAAGCATTTCAAGGAGGTGAAGAGAGGCCTTTCCCTACAAAAGAAAATGACAAAGCATTATGCAAGGAAAAACATGCTTGCTTGTGCCAAACTGAGGAAGGCCCTCATAGAGCTAGAAAACCTAAAAAGAGCCAAAGTGAAAGACAGCCTTGGAATTTTTTCTAAGTCTTATCAATAGGTGTCCAAGACCTCTTGAGGGACCTCTCCAAAAATTTTGAGGCAAATTGGACAATTTTTTTTTTTTTCCAAATTTTGACTCCTAGGTGCGCAACACCCTAGGCACTACGCACATAATTGGTGAATAATAATATCTATAAGTTTCCATTTTTGGATTTATTACATCACCAATAGTCTTCTCAACAATTTTCAAATCATTTGGAGCATTTTTACCCCCTCAAAATGTCAAAATGCATCAACAATTTGACCTTTCTGCCTCATTTTCAGACTAGGCACTGCACATAGAGCAGTTTTGGAAGATTTAATTTTTGGACATGTAAATGGCATCCAATTAGCACAACCCAAGAATTTATAGAAAGTAGACTCGTCAGGCTTTCCAACAGGCCTTCACGGAGCCAAATCCAGTGTCGGGAAGGGGTCCAAAACTCAGCTACAAGAGACCTTATTTTCTGCTAAAGTGGCGCTACGCACAGAGGCTGCCTATTGTGTTTTGGACCAAAAGTCAACAAAACACACTCATTTATTGCAAATAGATATTTTTGAGTTTTTTGAGGCAAATCAAGCTAGAATTAGGTGCAAATAGTTATTTTAGCATTTATTTCTTGGGTTATTATGTGCCTTGGGCCTTGCATGGTCTCTTGGCCATACATGATATTTATGACTATATTTGACATCTTCCTACTACATTTAGGGTTTAAGTCCTCATTTTCTCCATAAATAGAGCATGAGGCCCCTTTTTATTTTGTTGGAATTTGATGAGCTTGAAGAGAAATATACATGGTTTCATGAGCTTGGAGAAGAAATTGGTTTTGGGAAGTGGATGAATGGCTTGCTTGGCTTGATGATGGAGAAGCTTGTTTGCAGGATTCCATAGCTTGGTGAATGGTGATGTCTTCCTAATTTTTATACTGTCTCCTTTGTTATCATTATTTTCCATGTTCTTGGCTACTACTAAACATAAAAGTATAGGTTGAGACATGTTCTTTGAGGCACCTCAGTCCTCCTGTTTGTTATAGCCTTTATGTGTTATCTTTTGGCCATCTTAAGGAATTCTTTACTACTCCTAAGGTCCACCAAAATTTGTTTTTTGTTTCATGTATGGTTAGTATGCTAGCTTACAAGTATGATTCATGGTATTCCCTACTTATTTGAAGTTTTCAAAACCCTATCTTGAAGCCTTTCTGTGAAATATTGTTTGTTAGGTCAAGTCAAAGAGGTCTCATTCGATCTTGCCCTTTGTCCATGTTTGAAAAAAAATTTCAGAGTTCCCAATAACTTGATATATGCTATTTAGGAGTTCCCTCTCCATAAATTTAGTTATTTCTATTGTCTTATGTGTTTTCCCAAAATATGAAGGTGATTTTCTAAAGTTAGAAGCTCTTATGCTCTCTATGTATCACTGGAATGCTTCTCTTGGATGTTCATTAGTTTGGATTATGATTTATTGAGATTAATGGTTTGACCTATCGCTTGGATTGTAAATTTTAAACTATATATGTTTAAGACCTCTTAGTATTTTCCAAACTTAATGTTCACTACACATCATACATCACTTTAAGGATCCATTGACCTTGCTAAATCGACCCTGCAACACACTCTGTTTCATCATTTAGACACTCTTGAATTTTATTTGACTCCATAGCCCAATTGCTTTGACATACTCTCATTCCACCTATTCCATTTGACCATATTTCCCAACCAAAACAATCAACAAACCCTACACCTAATAACTAGCCTAAAATCAAAACCCTAGAGAAAAAGGAACACATCCTTTGCACCCAATAGAGAGATCCCTCTCTAAGTCCAGGAAGGATAGGTCCTCAGAATCCAAAGCTTGGTTCCATGTTACCCTGTCATTTGGTCTGCCAATCTGCAAAATCACGAGACACTAACAAGAAGCATGTCAGAGACTGATCTGTCAGAGGAAAAAAAACATATGTGACTACACGTAAAGGAACTCGCGCATATACATGACTATAGTTTATGTAATCCATGTATAGAAAGTGAAATAATAAAAATTTCACATCTTAAACTCCTCCTGAGCTTATACATTATGTACCTGTATTTTTTTTATAAATCAGATCAAGTGTCAGAAATATTAAAAACTAACATTAACGAACCAATCTTCATATATTGCACTTACTGATAACAATATTCTTTCAAGAATGATGGATTGCAATGGGCAACACATTATTTCAGTTTGAGTCTGAATCCTCCTGATATATGTGAGAGGTCATATCTTTAAACACATATAATTTATCAACATTTCTATATCCCCTTACTATGACCTTTCCGGTTTCTTCGCCCATGAAATTTCATTTGGTTGATGTGAACACAATTACATTTCCTTTATCTTCCATTTGGTCTACACTCAATATGTCTTGTTTTAGGACTTGAACTGATAAAGTATTAACTTCCTTTCTAATTTTTTTAATTATGGCTCTACCTTTTCCCAAAACTTTTGTTGGAGCATAATTTGAAAGAATAACCTTAGCATCTTGATTCTTCTTAAGAGACTCCATCTTACTCTTATCACTAGTCATGTGATGAGAACATCTACTGTTAATGTACCATTCATCCTAATTTTAAAGCACATAGAGAAAGACAACATCTTATCTCTTCTTCTTTATACTTGTTAACATGAACGTTGGTGGATCCATATTTCTTCAGTCTTATGATATCATATGTTTGTCTTCCATGTTGTCTTTGGTGATTCATTGATATGTTCCTGCATTATTTTTCTACATTCCAAACTTGTTACAAGCATAAATCTTATGTGACTAGAAAAGGGAACAGAAAAGGGAACAAAGGAATCATAATATGATTATCTCTTGCAATCAACAACTTTATGACCAAAATTGTTGCACGAAAAAAAAATACAACTTAAATAAACCTGAGTATTTGGGAGATGATGGTCTATCTATGTAGTTTCTAATTTTTTGTCGCCGAAAAAATATGATTGTGCAATTGGCTACAATATATCCATAATTATGAAATATAAATAATTCAACATTAGGAGACAATCTATTGCTACTTCTATAGTTAGGTGTGAATGATTTCCTTTGAGAATTCATGATCCTTGGTTGTTTATCAGGTTGAATTTATGTCTCTTTAAACACTTTAGGTTTTGCATTGATATTCTTTGGATCTTTATCACTATCTTGTGAACTAGATTCTCCTTTAATAGTTTCATGAAAAACAAGGCCAAATTTAATAGAGGAGACCTTTGACTACTAAAAATATTATCCAGAATCTTAGTACTATCTTGAAATATCAAATGTTTATCTTTTTCTTCTAATTTACCTTTTAAAATTTTTACCCCAACCTCCATTATTTTGTATTTATTATTCATACCTTATTCTACCATTATTTATTCTTCTACTTGCTCTTTTAATTTTAGAATCTCTTCTTTCAGCCCATTTTCTTGTTCTTCAAATGTTTGAAGTATTTATTCATTCCTCTTATTTGATTTTTTAAGATTTGATTTGAGAGAGATGATTTCTACTTCAATTCCTTCATTGTGATTGGTTACTTCATATTTCAACCTTTGAAATTGATCTATCTTTTCTTTGTTCATTTTCTCAATTGAGTTTCTTTCCTGTAACTGATTATTCAATCTAGTAATCACATCTTTGTTGATATATTATCTTTAATTAAATAATATTTGCTGATCTTCAATTTATTTTTTGGGCTTTGAAACTTCTGATTCTAGATCCATAACATTAATTTCACTTTCATATTCACTATATTCAATATCGGATGAACAAGGAAGTGGATTACAAGAACAAAAATCAAGACTTGTTTTATCTTATTCATTTATTGCTGGACATGTTGTATGAGTTGTATTCTTCCTTTTACTAGCCTTATTATTTTGCTTCTTTCCCATTGTGACAGATCTCCTTCAAGTGATCAAGCTTCTTCAGAAGGAACTGCTATGATACCAATTGTTGGGAAAAATAATGAGGGGGGGGGGGAGGGGTAAATCAGTATTTTAAAAAATCACAATAATATTTTGTTTTCTAAATTTTGTATGTGACTTTACTGAATCCAACTCGTGTATGTACGCGACTGTTATACATGAAACTAGCGTATGCTTAGTAAAATTATACATCAGCTAATTATTTATCTATTTAAATTAAACCAGAATGTAAGATATTCATCAAACATTTTATAAGTAGTAAGAATGTGCAGTAATAAAAAAATAAAGCATCACACATAAGAAACACATATGAACACCAGGATGCAAGGTGGAAACTCAATGTGGGAGAAAACCACCGATGTTGTCATCTCAATATTCAATCTTATTATTATCACATACTTCTTACATTATTGTACTAGTGTAGACTCATGCTAGTATGCAAGAACCCACCTGCTAAAGGCTACAACCTTCACTCGTTCTCCAGCTCCTACTGCAAGGGAGCTTCAACCCCCTGATCTCGTTTACTAGCACCCAATGCAAGGGATATTCAACCCCCTGATCTGATCACCAACTACTACTGGCAGGAAGCTTCTTCTTCCTCACTGAAGGCTCCAACTCTCAACACCACTCATGGACCACGTTTCATAAATATTCACACTGGATCCACCTGCTTTAATACAACAAAACTTATAGACCACTTTTCATCACATAATCCATGATGAACCCTTTAACATCACATAAGACAAAAACTGAAACTGATTAATGTACCCAAAACATTCATGCAATTCCTAAACAAAACCACTGAACCAAATAATTTCCAATCTATTGAATATTGAACCAACCACTAAAGCAAACATTCTCTTATCGAAACACCAACTTTAGAAAAACAAAATAGTGAGATCACTGTAACCAGAACACAGAAATGAATTCAAAATATTGCATCAACAAAATGAAGCAATTGCAACCTTTATCTTTCGTAAACCAAAATGTATACACTACTTAACTTAAGGCAACCCACATGTATACACACTTTTCTATAGAGAAATATATATATCAAGAGAAACTGTACATATATCAATATACTAAGTTCTAAAAATTGTTACTCAGAATCAATCACATAATTGCAGAGAGTCATTCTGAAATATTTTGTTAGCTTACAAATCTCTGAACCCTCATACAATTAGAAACATCAAGAATAATTTCAGCCAATAAACATGCAACCAATTTCAAGTTCATCATTCAAACAGTTCAAATTCAGACATTATTACTCAACCCAGATCAACATGAAGACATCATTGACATAAAATAGATATATAGCATCACTGATCAGATTGATCATTCATTTATAAGAAGAAACTATTCCTTTATGTACGTGAATTTGATGAAACAAACCTGCATGTATTCGTGACTTTACCGAGGCCAACATGCGTATAGATCTGCAAATTTTGACCTAAAATTTTGTAGCTCTTCAGAACTTCAGAAAGACCCATATCATAATATTCCGAGATATAAGCATGCGTCAATACTTAGATCTAGTCAATCCATGAGTAGATCATACAATGGAAAGTCATTTCAGGTCTCATGATCCTGTTCCATCATTGTATTCATGAGAGAAAATTTATTTCAGATCAACCAATCAACTATAGCCCATATTATGCAAATATGCTTCAGATTGAAGTATTGATTCATTCCCCTCACTCATGCACACTTAGCACTTTGATCTTCATCCTTATATAGTTTTAGCCTTAACCAATACCATGAGATAGAACCACACTAGTGCCGGTGGTAATCTTTGATGGGATAAAATAGTCATTACTATGCTCAAAATTTTGGGCTAATACCATGGTAAAGACCCTTGGTATTCATAAAGTAGTGTGCCACCATGTACACAAATTTGCATTGTCATACTCGTTTGTGTACATGACGTTTCTTCACCGAACGTGCATATACACTATTTCACTTCATCAAACCTGCATACGTACATGACTTGGCTTCATTGAACATGCATATTCATGACATACCTTCATCAAACATGTGTATGTACATGAATTGTCTTCATCAAACCTGCGTATATTTCTCAAACTTTACCTTCATCATTCCTCTGTCACAGACTGGTATTTATTTCTTTGTCACAAATAAATTGGCCTGTGTACTTATCATGCTACCATCATGTCAACACATACATAACTTTCTACAAGTGGGTTTCCATCAAGGACAAGAAATTCATCATAATGCCAACAATCCCATGTTCGCAACTTCAATCAACTGCTCAATCTTCTGAGCAAGCTCTTGTTCCCGCCTATGTTCGCTCACTCCTTGTGCTACTAGTTGATCTCATATCTACTCTTCAACCTGTATGGGTGCCCTCTTTTCTATTGTGGTACCTTTCCTTCCTTCTTATTTCTACTTTGGCTTTTACTCTTGTTATCTTATTTTTAACTCTCGTTCTTCCCTTATCTCTTTCTCTTCTTTATCCGCTCTTAGTTTTGCTTCCTCCAAGCTTTGCTTTTCTCTCTTTATTCGCTCTATTATTTCCTTCCTTTGCCTCCTCTTTTCATATATTTCCAAATCTTCTTGTTGAATTATGGGATATGCTTGCATCTTCCAACTTTGTTCCTCCTTTGCACTGTTAGAAACCTTCCTCTTTCCCTTATCCTGTACTCGACTGCTTTATTCTGTTGCTATCTCTTATGGAACTATTGTTGCTTGAGGGATAGCTTAAAAATTCCTAGCTATGGTGATCAACTCATGGGGTTTGGAGGAGTTATAGAAATTCTTCCATGGTTCCTCCTCTGACTGCTAGTATACCTCGCTGATCCTTTTTAGCAGATTCACGCACAATAGTCCTTGGTAATTCCCCTCATATCATACCTATTGAAGTATTTGGTACCAAAATCAAACTTCACCTTGGATTTTGATTCAGTATCTACAAATTTGATATTATTGATATTGTATAATATGATATGCAAAGGAAGAGTGGGCCAGGTGCCTTCCTCATTCTGTGTAGTGCTGCAGACAACCATGTGGTGATATGGTAAGAAACCTCTTTCATGAAAAGTTTGTTGGTGGCATATCTTGGAAAAATATGTGGCGGCTTCTGCCTGCTGAATACTCTAATTAATGTGCCACCTGATAATATGAACCCATCTACAATCTCTTATATTGCCTCCATCACTCTTTGTGACATGTAAGGTGGGTCCTTCTAAAAGATAATCCTATAAAGCAGGATAATAAAGTGATCACTAAGATTATCCATAACTCCTCTATGGCTACAATCTGAGAGCATCTTGCAGTAGATATGCACGACAATTTTTCTCAATTTCTACATTTAGTTAATGCTAGGAAACTAATCCTGTGCACAAATCACATATAGTATGTATGCAGTCATATATAATATTTCTTTTTTTCCCTTGAGAGGATCCCAAGATTTTTCTACATGGGCTCTTAGATGATGACCCAGAAGGTTCGACCATTTTAATGACTTCCCCTCTTTCACCACCTAGTTCAATAAGATAGCCCACCCTTTAGGAAAGGTATTTATAATCAGTTTGCCATATATTCTACAAGCTAAGATGGCCAAAAGATGGTAGGACTTACTGATTTACCTTATATTTTTTTGTTTTCCTCTCCATCCTTGTTGATGGAGCAATATATTTTGAAGATAATTCAAAAATCAAGCCATCAAGGCTTGGCACCATCAATCTCAAATTTCCTGGTCTTCGAGACTTTTTTCTACATGATGTTTTATACCTCTCGAAGTCGAGGAGAAAATTGTTTTATTTGGTCCACATATGCCAGCAAGGACACTCCATTCATATATTTTATGGAAAGTTCAAGGTCATAAAAGCATCAGATCACTCACTTGTCACGATGAGGAAAGAAGAAGACAAACTTCTGAAGCTACAAGGTACCTCTGCTTGTGCACAAAAATTTCCATAGATTTCTCACTATGATGAAGGTACATTTCCATCAAATATTTTATGGCATGTTAGATTTGGACACTTGAACTATGACAACCTCCACTTGTTGAAGAAAAATGGTGTTATTGGTTTGCCTACAATTCCTAGGAAACTTAAGCAATGTGATTCTTGTATTCTAGGAAAGCATAGAAAATTGCCTTTTCATGATTCTCATTCCATAACACATAGAAAACTTGAAATTGTTCATTTAGAATTATGTGGCCAAATGCCTATTCCTTTTGAAAATTTAATAAATATATTATGATATTTATTGATGACTACACCAAAATGTGTTGGGATTATTTATTGAAGAACAAATCTGATTCTTTTCAAACATTCAAGAACTTTCATGCATGGGTTGAAAATTATGCACAATATCATATTGGCTCTATTCGCACTGATAATGGAAAAAATTACACTTCAAATGAATTTTAAAACTATATTCGGAAACATGGGATCAAACATCGAACAAATATGCCTTATAATCCCCAATAGAACAAAGTATATGAAGGAATGAACATGAAAATATTAAATATGGTACATTCCATGATGTTTTTCAAGAATGTTAAAATGATGTTTTGGGCTAATGCAATTCTATGTGCTATGTATATAAAGAATAGGTGTCCATCTAATTCTATTAGAAACAATACTCCTTATGAAATGTGGTATGGTCACATTCCTTCGGTAAAGCATCTTAGGGTCTTTGGTTCCACCTGTTATTCCTTGATACCTAAGGAACAACAAAAGAAACTTGGTGCAAAGAGTTGTAAGTGTATCTTCTTGGGGTATTCAAATACCTCCAAAGAATGTTGTCTCTATGATGAAGTTAATAAGAAGTTTGTAGTATCTATAGATGTGGTATTTCTTGAATCTTCCAAGGCTGACAATGTTGTTGAGCAGAAACCTAATCACTTGGATAGATTTATACATGCAAAGTATTTTCAAGAATTTGATAATGATATACTATGTCTTGAAGGGGTATTACTATACTGGATCAATCTATGGAATCTTATTCTGAATTACTCTCTCCCCCTCATGAAGCTCCAACACTGATGATACTTTGAGTGATGTGATTGACATAATTGGGAGACTAAATCTTGATTCAGACCCAACTCAGTCAACTAGGTAGCATGGGCCATCTTAAAATGATACTCCAAAATGGCCGACAAAGACAGTTGAAAGTGTTCGTCCTGATTAGGTTGGAAAGATAGCAACAAGAAGCACAACCAAGAAAAATGGAGGTGATGTAGATGATTTTGATTCACCTCTTGATATGGATGTTTCTTATGATTGTGAACTAAATTTTTCTACATATTTTGAACCAACTTCCTTAAAATAATCCTCTTCTCATGATGAATGGAAAGAAGCGATGCAAAAATAATATGATGCCTTGATAAATAATGACACCTAGACGTTGGTTGATCCTCGATTGGGAACCAAACCAATAGGCTACAAGTGGCTCTACAATAACAAGTATAAAGCCAATGGCTCACTTGGCAAGCACAAATATAAAATTGTGGCAAGAGGTTTTGCACAAAATGAATGGGCCGACTATGAGGATACTTTCCCCCCCACAAAAAAATGGAATACCATCTGGACACTCTTTGCCTTCGAATATTAGAATAGCTGGAAAGTCCATCAAATGGATGTAGAAAATTTCTTCTTGAATGGAGATCTGAATGAGAATTTTTTTATATCCCATACAGAAGGATTTGTTGTGAAGGGTCAAGAACACAAAGTATGCAAGCTTGTAAAATACTTGTAAGGACTAAAGAAAGCACTGCTAGCCTATTATGAGAAGTTAATTGAGCATCTTCTGAAACTAAACTTCAAACATTATGATATTGATGATGCTAATTTGTTTGTCAAGAAAGTTGGTAGAATATTTGTATATCTTGCAGTGTATGTAGATGATATTTTGATGACAGGGAACAATGAGAGCTACATTGCATCCACAAAGAAGGAATTGAGGAAAGGTTTTTAAATGATTGACTTGGGTTATGTTTACTACTATATTGGTATTGAAGTAACTCAACATCCAAAGTTTATATTCCTCTCTCAGAAGAAGTATATTGGAGATCTGTTGGACATGTTTAGCATGGATGAGTGCAATCCTTTGACTACTCCAATGGAACATAACTTAAATATCACATCCATTGAAGGAAAAGAATTTGGGAATGCAATAAAGTATAGACCACTTGTAGGAAGTCTCAATTGCCTGACTACTACTAGACCATACATTTCATTTTCTGTTGGAATCCTCTCTAGGTTTATGTAAAATCCTTGTGAGGGACATTGGTATACTGCAAAAAGAGTTCTAAAGTAATTTAAGGGAACTAAAGACATTGAACTTAAGTATACACAGGTGGGAGACTTAAACTTGATTGGATACTCTGATTTAGACTTCGATGGAGATAAAGAAACTAGGGTATCTACTTCAGGTTATGCTATGAGTCTTTGGATTAGGAGTTGTCTCCTGGAGACCACAAAAAAATCAATTCCAACAAATTCCACAATCGAGGAATAATATGTGGCAACAGCTGAAGAAAAAAAAGGAAATTGTGTGGCTCAGAAAAATTATGGAATATTTGTAGGAGAAACAAGTGAATTCAACTCCTCTCATGATTGAAAACACTTTTGCAATAAAGTTTGCCAAGAACCCAAAGTTTCATGATAAAAAAAATAACATCCATACAAAATACCATCTAATTCGACATCATGTTGAGTCCAAGAAAATCCATCTACGCCATTGTTCCAAAAATAAGCATATTGCAGACATCTTCACCAAAGCGCTTGGAAGATAAAAGTTCAAAAGTTTCACAATGATGGTTGGAATCACCAACATCCCTTCAGATTAAGAGTTGGGGGGGGGAGGGGGGAAATGTTAACACCTAATCTTTAGGATTAGGTAATCTATGTAAAATAGCGTAAATAGAAAATAATGAGAATAGGAATATAAAGAGACACTGGGAGATGAAGCCCAAGAGTCTCTCCCTCCATGTTGATATCTATGAGCAGTCTTAATGTAAAAACACAATTCATTTGAGGAGTTACCTCTTGGCCTGAAAAATTTGATGGATCCTTCACCCAACTCTTGATGATATCCTTTGTTTTAACATAGATGTGGGTGGCACAAAAAAATGAGTCCATGATATTTACTGGCTCAAGAAGATGATACATTCACTGAAAAATATGCTGCAAGAAATGTAGCAAGCTTTTATCCGTTGGTGTTGCTCATTGTCATAATTTCTGAATAGTGTGTGAGACAACCAAACAAATCACATCCACACACAGGAAGGTCGGATACCTACATGCAACCTTGTATAGTCATAACTGTTTGATGATGAGATAAATCTTTAAGTCCTCTAAGTATGCCTGGAATTATTTTGTGAAATCATCTTTAATCTACTGCCATGTCAGTTTGGATCCCTTTTTTATAAACAATTGAGCATCCACATAAATTGGAAAATTAACCGAAACTTTCTCAACTGCTTTCCCAATACCGATTTCAATAGTTTCTTTTGAGGCAACTCTCTTGGGTTTCATTGTAACCATTACTGTTGGAGAGGTGCTCAACAACTACTATACCTATGCGACAAAAAATACACTCATGGAAATCAAACATCAATTTTAAGAAAAAATACTTTCAATGCATGTTCAAGAAACAAACCGAGCATTTGATGGGAAGGATTGCACAATTTTCCCTGGGAATAGGGTCTGAATGTTTGAGGGAACTATGCACTACGCAGTCCCAACATTTAAGGTCAAAGATTGAGGACTGACACTACACAATGCATAGTTCAACCTTGGCAGTGAGCTTAGAGAGACTATGTATTGCACAATCCCAGTAGCCAGGGATGAAGAATGAGCCCTGGTGTGTTAGTGTGTTTGGTGCACGTATGCATGAAATCACACCAACTTAAGGGGTGTGGTTTTGCCTCTTAAGTTATTGATCACAGGCAGAAAAGTTATGGAGTCAAGCAAGTTAGTGGAACATGCTAGAACATAAACATACTAGATAGAGAGATAACATGCATATTCAAACATAAACATTAAACTAAAACTAAAACAAATAACAAAAAATCTCTAAATAGAGTCAAACAAATTCAATAATCCAAATGGCGACACTTACGTCCCCTCTTATTGAGTGCTGGTAGGAAAGGAGGATGCAACTTTAACCCACTTGCCAAGGGGCCCTTAGAACTTGGGGTTCTAAGTCTTGATGCAAGGATGTATTTACTTCCAAGCTGCCTTGGCACAAAGTCTCCCTCTCTCTACTATGGTGGATTGAAGTTGTTGGATGGCCAACAACTGAGTCCCCTTTATCTCTGCTCCAAATCACACACTTTTGGTATTGCTTGGGGAAATTCTGGCCAACATAAAAATGTTCTCTCCAGTTAATCATCTCTTGGTGGCCTTTTATAGGAGAATTAAAATCCTCCTTCCCTCTCTTGGTACATTGTGGATGGTGACCCAAGAGAGGGGGATGATTCCATTGTTTGCCACATTTATTACATTGTGTGCTCCCTTGATGTCCTAAGGAGGCTTGGGTGGTTGTCCTTAGGCAGCTTCAAGTGTGGAATCAATGTCCTTGAGTGTGCTTTTTGTGGTCCCAGAAAGTGACTTCCGCCACTCCTAGTATTGCGCGCTTTTTGGCGGAGGTTTCTTCAGCTTGTACATCATCTTCAACCATCTCCATCTAGTTCTTGAGTTGCAGCTGCTACTCAATCTTAGGACTGTAACTCTAGCATTTTTCCACTTTTGTATATTTCAGGAAACCCTTCTAGGATTGTATTGAATTTTTTTTTGGGAGCTTATATCTTCACTCCCAACATTGTATGAGCTATATCATTGTAGATCCATTTATTTACATATTCTAGTAGTAGTTATCCTCAATAAAACTGCGTTGTCATAGCCTTTGCATTTTCTGTCTAGCAGTATACTTCATTTTTCATGTATATGTTCTCTTGAGGCCTGTGATGCCTATCTTGAGTGATTATTTCCTCAAGATCTTGTATACATTTTTCTTCTATAATATCAATATGATGGCTATGTGTTCTTCTTACATTTTATGGGTTGATTTATCACTGCTAGTCCAGTTTTATGTTCATGTATTGTTGCATCCCCTTGGGATATTACAGATTTTTATCATGTGCATGGCGAGGTGATGATAAACATGGTCAGATATGTGGAACCTATGGTTAATTTCTGATGGATAAATGATGTCAGGATATGTAGAGTTTTCTAGGACTCTATCATGCTGGGGGTAGAATGATACCTGCTGTGGAACTCTCAGTGGATGGAGTTGTGGACGGTTGCGTGTTTTCCCACAAAACAAATATCTCAAGTGAAAGCATCTTATTTATCCAATATTATTGAAAGGAATGAGATATAGAAAAGAAGATGAGAGAGGACATACCTGCCGGCGCTGAAAATTTATTTTTTTCGGGCGTGTGAATGTGCGACATCGCCTCTATTCATTATGGAGTGCTGATCATAGTGATGCTTTCGGTTCGGAGAATAGAACTTCTGAGCTCTCATTATGGTCCTCCAAATTTTTTGAAAAGGGCAATATATAGGTGAATATGGCCTTAATCCAATTCATTTGTACTTGTTGAGATTTTTGAGAGGTTAGAGGCTTCTACAGAGTAGTACTTGCCGTTGCGGTTAGCCTGAGCACCAAGGATTAGCGATATCATGCCCAGGTAACCTCCATGATGTCCTTCACTTTGATGTTTTGTAGCCTAAGGGTGCTGGGGTCCGTACAAAACTGGTTTGCATGAATTTTGAGCCATTTTTACCCTAGATTGCACAGGTGATCAAGGTAAGAGCGCGCCTTTTGTGCATGTTTTTTGGGGTTTTGTGTGCTTCAAGCACTCTTTTCCCCTCTTTTGGTGTGCCTTATGCGTGGCTGTGAGAAAAAAGGGTGTGCCTTCAACACGCATGTCTGAGGGATAGGAGGCAAAAGGCCGAGGGAAATTTTTGGATTCTTTGCCTATTTTTTGATGTTTTTTATGTTGCTGATGGGTTTCTGTTTGGATGATAGGCTGTTGTGGAGGGAGTAGGATTTTCCCAAGCTTTGTACCTCATTAGCCACCGATGGTTAGGTGCACCGACAGTTGGTGCAATGAAGTCTCCTAAAGTTTGTTGAGAACGAGCTTCTTTGGTCACAGGATCGACTGCTGTGCTACTTGATCTAGCATTGGAACAGGTGACACAACGTGTTTGTGCTGCATGGGACTGACCTTGCTATCCATCCTGAGATGGATATATGCTTTGTGACCAGGGTACTACCTCAAGGTTAGGCGTTGCGGTATCCACTCCCTTCTGGGAGGGTGGATCTTGAGAGGTTCCGGGCACGTTATTGTGGCGGGGCGCCCCTTACACAGGGGTGCATAATGATTGCCTCAGTGACATATTTGGCCAAGAGGTGCACTCTGGTGGCTATTGTGTGACTTTCCGGGTCTTCAGATCCACATCGGGCATCGGGCCTGCAAGTTGGAGTCTTGTGTCGGCTGAGGTCCGGGCACTTTTTCGATTTTGCCCGCTTCTGCTATGACGAGATGGTGGCGTAGCTTCACAAGGTCCGGAATGGATCAAAGATATTTGTGTACGCTAGTATTATATGTAACATCATGTATGAGAGGGTGGTGCTATTGAGACTGGTGGTGGCGGTGCCTCCTAGGGGGCCACGCGAGCCTCACATGAGGAGGTGGCTCTTGTGATGTTGCGGGGAGGTTGGGGGATGGTGGGGCATTACTGGAACGCCACAATGGAGACCTGGTTTGAGGTCAAACCCCAGATGTTTCTGCCATTCCCTTATGCAGGGATGGACTTTCGGGGGGATTTAGAGATGGGTCTCCCTCCTGGCTATGCTTGGGGGCTAGCAAGTATGTTTTTAGGTTTTCTACATTTATTTGAGTATATATACTTTTATGTATTTTTATGGTGAAACTTACATATTTTTGGCTATTATTGCAGATATTGGTGAGGTAGGTCGCCCCATGGCTCGATTGGTTGGCCATGTTCCTCTTAGGAGACCTCAGGGAGGTCGTGGGGGGCTGTTAGGAGATCCTGCATAGCCTCAGGGTGGTGGACGTGGTGGCGGTGCTGGCCCTTTGAGAGAGGGTATTAGCTTGACTGCTGCCAAGGCTACGACTGAGCGAGCTCATGCCGATGCAGAGGTGGCATGTGCTGATGCGGCAGAGGCTCGCATTTCTGAGTTAACTACTCGGGTGTCAGTTCCAGAGGATGCCTGCGATCGAGTGGAACACTTGACCCAGGGGATTCCTTCTCAAGAATTTATGTATGACCTCAAGGAGGTCTGGTTGTAGACACTGATGGCCTGAGAGAGGGACTATCAGCCTCTTTTATGTCAGGTACTGGAAGTCTCAATTTTGACAGCGGCTCCAGTAGTGGTACCGGGAGTGGCTGTGGGTCTAGGTGCCCCACCTGGGGGAGCACCACCCTAGATTTTATTTGTACATGGGGAAATCACCCATTATGAGGATGCTTACCCTAATTTTGACAACATTTTGTGTATCTTTGGGCTGAATGATAGGTCAGAGACACTTTTTTTTGTACTCAGACACATACACTATGATATATATATGAGAGATATTTTTTGCTGCTCTACATGTTGTGCCCCATGTTTCTGTTTATGGATGATGTTATGCTGATGGATGTTTATGTTTTTTTTTTTTTTTATGTGTGATGGTTTATTCGAGATGCATTCCAGTTTAGAATATTTTTATCTATGCAATCAACTATTTGGTTTTGACTCCTTGGTACATGTGTAAATGTAATGTAGTCAAATTTTCTGCTTAATCTTTTTGCACGTAAATATTTTCTAAATAGATTTGAATCTCTTATTTCAAATGTTTGGTTTAACTGCGACACTACTAACTAGGAATCGAGGTAGACATGCATATAGCATATGCCTTGATGGAGGGCGTCACACATAAGTCCGATGACGACGTCATATTATGCTTGATTGTTTGTTGCTGAACTGATGCACACACCGTTTGTGTAGAGTGGTGATTGGTCAGGTTGATAGATAACCCATGCTGCTGCTGCTAAACTTGGAGACCATCTTGATGCTCCATCAGCAAATCCGAAGTAAGTTTTGGGTTGGTAATCCATTGCGTCACTTGAGCACATTTTGTAATAATTCTTTTGGTCAAAAATTTAAAGTGACTAGGTTTGTGTACATTGACTCTAGGGTAGGGCCTTCTTGGCCCTTATGGGTAGAACTTCTTGAGGTAAAGGTCGTTGATGGGGTTGTTGAGGCATGTCCCATCTGGTTCCGTTAAGATGTATGCCCCATGGCGAAGGCAATGTTTTAATATGTAGGGTCCTTTCCACAAGGTTTCGAACTTTCCTAGCCCTAGGGCTTCTTTTGCGACATCATCGCAGAGGACTAGTTCTCCCTCGGTGAATGAGCGAGGGTTTATGTGGTGGTCGAACAATGCTTTTACCCTTTTCTTATGGGCCTTGTTGCATTGTAGTGACTGTCATAATATTTCGTCGACGAGCTCTAGTTGTACTAGGCATTATTCTAGAGGCTGGGTATCATCGAGGAGTTCAAGGGCGGCATGCAAAATCTGGATCTCGCGTTCTATGGGAAGCACAGCTTCGACCTCGTATACCAAGTGGAAGGGAGTTAAACCAGTGAAACCAGTGGATGTCTTGATAGCTGTGCGTATGCCCACAGGGTGCAGAATAGCATATGGTGCCAGTTGCTTTTATGGTTATTCACCATGCATTGTAACATCGTTTTGAGGACTTTGTTTACAACTTCTACTTGTCCCTTGGATTGGGGGTAGTATGGTGAAACGAATTCATGGGTGAATCCGAGGTGGCAAGATAGCTCCTCGAAAACTTCATTCTCGAAGTGTTTCTCGTGGTCCGAGACTAACTCTTTGGGAACGCTGAACTGGGCAATCATGTGGTTAAATAGAAATCGAGCGGCGGTTTCTGCGGTGTTGTATTATGTGCGCATGGCCTCTGCCCACTTGGTGAAATAATCGAAGACCAGAATGATATATTTATGGTTTCCCAATGACACGGGGTTGAAATTCATGAAGTCAATTTCTCATTTACAAAAGGGGTCGACGACGATGATAGGGTGCAGAGGAGAGGGTGGGGCTCTTTCTTAATGGCAAAGTGGTGGCATCGCTCGCATCTCTTGACTGCTGTAATGCAATCGCGAAACAGGGAGGGCCAAAAATACCCTGCTTGTGGGAATTTTTGGGTGGTGGCCATTCCAGATAAGCAGCCACTGCAAGCACCTCTGTGGAAGCCATTAAGGGCTTGTTATGCTTGGTCATGAGTGAGGCATCGACATAAAATGGTGTCGATGCCTCATCGGTACAAGACATCTCTCATGAGGAGATACCGGGGGGCTTGCTGGCATATGCGTCGATGGTCATCTCAAGTGATATGAGGTCTGAAATTTTGAGTTCGTAGGAAGAGGAGAATGTCTCCGTACGAAGGGTCATTGGTTGCTATGAAGAAGAGATGCTCATCTAGTAGTGAATCATTCATTGGTGATCCCTTGGTATCTCTTGGGATATCCGTAATGAACTTTGCTAAGGTAAGTGCCTTTTTTCTTTTAGGGGAGTGAAAACATAAGTCGTATTCTTGGAGAATGACTATCCAGCGGGCGTACTTAGGATTCATTAGGTGGCGTGTGAGCAAGTGTTTGATGGGGTTAATATCTGCGATAATCATAGTGGTTTTTAAGATGATGTAGTGGCGAAGCTTCTGGACTACGTATATTAATGCTAGGGAAGTCTTTTCTTTAGGCTCATATCTTAATTGTGGGCCTAATAAGGTTCTACTGATGTAATAGATTACGTGCTCCTTCCCATCTGGGCCTGCCTGGATCAAAACTCCAGCCAATGTGGACTCGAAAACTGATAGGTACTGGATATAATATTTTTCATAGTCTAGGGGACTGATGAGGGGTGTTGAAGATAAATTTTCTTTTAGCACATCAAATCATTTTTGGGTGTGATCATCCCATTTGAATTGGATTTCTTGGCGAAGGAGGCACAGGAACCCTTGAAAGCAAGTGGCATAGTATGGGACGAAGCATCTCAGAAAATTGGCCTTCCCTTGCAGGCTTTGCAGTTGCCTGAGGGTTTGAGGTGGAGGTACCTCTTTGATGAACTGGACCTTGAGGGGATCCATATGAATCCCTTGATGGGACACTATAAAACCTAATATTCTTCCTGCATTGACGCAGAAGATACACTTGAGGGGATTCAAGCGTAGGTTGTATTGACAACATCGTATACAAATCGCAGATCCTCAAGATGGTTTGAGTGCTTCTTGTAGAAGATGGTTAGATCGTCTAAGTAGGTGAGGATAAGGTGTGCCAAGTCATGAAATATATAGTTCATGGCCCTTTGGAAGGTGGCTCCAGTTTTTTTTTAGGCCAAATGGCATTACCTTGCATGCGAATGTTCCCCAGGGGGTGGTGAACGTGATTTTTTATTGGTTGGTGTGGCATATTTGAATTTGGTTATACCCAAGAATCCATCCATGAAGGATAGAGCCTCATTTCCTACACAAGCATCGATGACCTGGTTTATGGATGGAGTGGGATAATTGTATTTGGGGCATGCTTTGTTCAAATCTCGAAAATCGGTACAAATGCGTATGGTGCCTTGTTTTTTCATGATGGGAATAGGGTTGGAAACCCAAGATGTATAGGAAATGGGGTGGATAAACCCAGCTTTATGAAGCTTATTGATTTCTCTTTTTATCACTTCTGCCTTTGATTGGTGTAGTTGACATTATTTCTGGCACACTGGAGGTACATCAGGCCAAGTGTCAATATGGTGCTCTACGGTAGTGGGACTAAGCCCAAGCATTTCTGAGTAGTCCCACGCAAAGATATCTCGATACTATTGTATCAATTGGGTATAAGAGGCTATTTCTTCTAGAGAGCATGCTGTCCCCAACGAGATTTATTCAACCTTCGCAGGATTTTGGGATATCCTTGGTTTGGTCTAGGTCATGTTTGGTTGGTGTGCCATCCTAGTTTTCCCATTATGTCGATGTGGGTGTGGGGTTGCTCATCTGGGGGTGATGTAATTTCTATATCGTTTGAGTTCATCGTACCATTTCTTCTCTATTGTATGAATCATATCAATGACGGGAAGAACTCACTGGATATAGGTACAACGATGTCAATAGTGATTGCCCTGACATACTAGGAAATATAGCTTAGATATGGGGGTCCTGTCGTGCTTAGTTTGTGGTCTGGCAGGGTACCAGCGTTGTAACGCTGCTAAGTCAGGGCAAGTGGTGACCACATGATTTGGCGTTTTTCATAATGTGCATGTTGGTCTTCTTTGTAGAGAGTGGTTGGGCGTAACTAGGGGTTCCTTGAGTGGTCGATTTTGAGCTGACAAGAATAGGATGGATCTGTTGGTCACATCTTCTTGGGTTGTCGAGCTGTTGATGGATTCTGAGTCCGTGCCATCTTCTTGGGAGAGCCAGACTATAACTGAGCATAAGATAGTGAGTACTAATTGGAATCGGAGGATATAATGGCAATTTTCTAGAAGGCGGTTGTCGGCGCATAAAGGACATGTGAATTGTTATACCCGCAATCCAACATAGTAAACTCGTTCTATAGGATATCTTCTGTGGATGAGTTCCAGGGCTGTGCATTCTTCGATGAGGTGACCACTTTCATCGCACAACATGCAGCATATGATAGGAGGGGGGAATATGAACGGAAATCTTTCTGGTGACTATCGTTCCTCCTGTAGGTACAGGATGGCACGAGGTTCATCTCCAAAAGACTAGATGGGGGGATCCTCTTGATAGGATTGCTCGATGGTGTGCAAGGCATCCCTATATCATGAAATTTATAGGAAATGATGAATATAGTGCCCATAATTTATACAGATATCACATGCATGATTAGTATGCAATTCTTTTCCTTCATCGTTGGTGGCAGGTTCCTTTTTATGGGAACGTGGTGTTGCGATGTCTGCCTTTGAGTCGAGGAGCAATTTTAATTCATCCAGATCTAGGAAGATAAGGGTAGGGTGTCCTATTATGTCGTACGCGGTGCACACTAGTGATTCCCATTGTGTGGCGGGGGTTTCCATCTTATTTCATTTTCTCTCAGTTTTCTTAGTTGTAATCATCGATTTTTCAATGGGAATTTCCTTTGCAGGGATGTTTTCGATCGTTTCCTAAACAGGTGGGGCCTCCTTGTTACTGAGGAGATTTAAACCTATGGTAGTGATGTGTGTGGCTCCTGTCCTAGTAGGGGGAATGAGATACTAAAATAGTATTTCAAATGATATGTTTGGTAACACCATTCTTGCCAAAACCTGCTGGGATACGAAACCAGTTAGGGGGTAGAGGAAAGGGGTTTGGGAAGAAATGTAGGATAGAGAGGCTATCATGGTTGGGGTATCTGTGTCATTATTTCTTATGTCCGTGTCCTGGCTAGCTTTGGCATTTGATGTGGACATCATGCATACCGGAGCTCTTGTGACATCAGGTGATGACTTGGGTATGATGGGGGGATCTCCTAGGAATGATCCTAGGATGGATGGTGGTTTGAACTGGCCAAGGCCATATTCTTGGTACTATGAAAGTGTGTCTACAAATGTATCTACGTAGGGTAGAATGACATCAGTATTTTTTAGGGGCCGCTTTTCTCTATGTGTCAATTGGTCGATAGTAACAATGTTGTCCTCATGGGGGAACATCATATTTAGGAAGATGGAGGAGGCTATAGATGACATGGTGTACATACAACTCTGACCAAGGAGTATATTATAGTCCAATTAGGCATCCAAGACTTCAATTTATATAAGGACTGTCTTTCCGGCTAAGCAGACTGAGATGTTTTGGTAGAGACAGATGGGAGTTGAAGGGCGAATGTCGTATGCTCTAAGCGTGATGTCTAATGGATTTAGCTCAGGAGACCCTAACTTATACAAAATTTTCTTTGACATGATGCATGTGGATTCACCCTCCTCGATGACACATCAGTGAATGGTAATATTTTGGACTGATACTGGTATTTGAAAGGCGACCATCGAAGGAAGCCTAGGGGTGGCTTTGTCTAAATCAAAAGCCATTAGGCGTGTATCAGCAAGGTTGATAGCACCTAACGAAGAAAGCAAGGCTTTCCATTGCTTTGGGCATGACTGTAATACTTCCAAAGCTAACATAACAACAGGAGATTGAGCTAAATCATCCACAATGCAATAATTATGGGCTGCTTTGGAATAGTTTCCTGCTCGCCTAGTTGGTCCCTAATTCATCTTCGGCAAAGGTTTGATAGGCATATTTGATATGGTAAAAGGTGCATTTGGTGCACTGATACTAGCCCTGACGCATTGGTGTCTGGTGGGGTATCATAATTTCGATTCCATGTTTGAAAAAAAATCTCTTCGCCAGTCATGTAGATTTCGTGGCTATTTTTTGTGGAGTCATTGGGATTTTGTCACTGAGTGCTAACTGTCCCTTGATGGGGGAAGGGCTCCTACATGACTGCTGGCTGTTGGGATGATCCCCCTTGTCCATGGTTATTCTGAAGCTTTTTCAGCTCAGGGAGGTTGGGACAGTGGTGAGTGTAATGGCCGTACTCACCATAGATCGAACAAGAGTGGTTTTTTCGAAGAGGTGGCCTTTTGTTTTGCCGTTGGGCATTGCTTGGCTTCTGGTTTTTATTTTGGTTGGGCTTGCTTCTAGCCTAAGATCATGGAGGGCAGTGCTAGCTGTTGCCTACCTATCTAGGATTTACTTTAGGCTTGTTTTTCCTTTTTTTATTAACCACTTTAAGAGGATAGTTCTCCTAGTTATATGGTTGGTGCGATTGGTTTTGGGAAGGCTACACAAAGTTCACCTGTGCATTATTCTACATAGGCAGCTCTTGTGCTGGGGAATCAGCATAATGCGGTCCCTGGTTTGTGAATGGATTTTGGGGGGGAGCTCTTATCTCAGTATGTCTAACTTCGTAGTGGGTCCCCTGAGCCGAAGGATAGGGTCCTCCATGTTGTTGGTGATAAGATGGTGCCCTACTGATCAAATTTTGCGGAGGCATGTGATGACTTTGGTAGCTAGGTTGTGGTATGTTTTGGGTAGAATCATACGTGTAACCGAGGTTTTGAACATTGTTGCCTGGGTAACTTTGGTTCAATGACCCAATTAAACCGTCTGCAAATTTCGACGCGCCTGGAAATTCTTTGTAAGTTTGTAGGTGCGGGGAAGTCGACATTATATCGTAAATATACCCTGACTGTGTATAGATCAACTCGAGTTGTCGGGCCTTATTGATGGCATCCTCTTTGGATATGGGCCTTTGTTGCACCACATCCTTCAAAATATCTACAGTGAGAGTTTTTAGGAACAGGTGTAACAGTACTCAGTTGTCGAGTTTGGCTGTACACAAACTATGTCGTCGCCATTCCAAGATATGGATGACGGAAGTTTTCCTAAAGTGTGTCAGTAATTCCATTCCAGAATCATTGTGGATGGGTAACTGAAAAAGGTTAGGAACACAGTGGTGAGGGCGTTAAAGGTTCCATGTGTAGAAGAGGGTTGCTCCACATACCATTTTGTTGCTACTCCTATCGGAGTGCGTTGAAACAATCTCATCTAAATAGTATCATCAACGATGTTGTTTGACGAGCACCATTGGTGGAAAGTCATAATAGGATTTTCTGGGTCTTCCGCTTTCTTTCCTTTGAATTTTGGAATGTCTTAAGAGAGCTTCTTAGGTGTGGGAGGCCATATGGGGTTGTGTGCAATGGGGTCATTCATAAAATTGGTTAAATATGATAGATTCAACGAAGCTAGAAAAGGTGACTGTGAGGTTGTAGCCATTGCAACTTGTGAAAACACAATTTTCTGGTTAGGAAGAGGGTTTATCTACGATGTAACCTGATGTCAATTCGACTAGCTTCCTGAATGGGTAGCACTCTGCCCTCTAGGGGTTGTGGGAGAAGTGGTACATGGCGTGGTGTTGGGAGACCGACCAAGGTTCCCAATTAAGGATTCCCCAATAAAGGATGAACCAATAATGGTGGCAGTGTTCTGTCTTTGACACCTAAATGGCAACAGACCTGGAACCCCTCCCAGTAATGGGGGGAGGTCCAAAAGACATCTATATTGATGAGGTCCCATTGGATCCATTCTGGCATCTACTAGGTATGGCTTTGGAAATATTTGAGAGGATAGAGATTATAATCAAAGAAAAATTATGATAAAAACGAAAAATAAAATAAATTTTCCCTTTAAATTAATCCTATGTGATTAGTCAATCAAAAAATATGGTTTTTGTTTGTTTCCATATGATACTAAAATCTTAGAAGACCTAATCATCCTCACACACTCAAATTTAACTGGGCCTTGATAATATATCTTGAGAGTGTTGGAACAATGTCCCATAAGATCTGGCGACGCCCCCTGTCAACCGAAGAAAATCCACCAAGGTAAGGGTAGAGGATCTAGTGCTTTCCTTCACCGTCACCTATATGGAAAGGATGACCTAATTTTGGAGACTAAGTACCACCATGCCATGTGAGCGTTCGAGTCTCAGCTAACAGTACCGAGTATCAGCTAGGTTAGGTAGCCCCAATTGATACTTTCCCGCACTACGCCTAAGCCTAACCCCCTTTGAAACGGGTCTCTTCCACGCTCGGGTTTTATTTTCTATGGGTTGATAGGTGGGTTTGAAAGCTCCCTAAATATTCAACTTCTATGTTTCAAGATGAAGAATGATCAAGGTGGCTTATTGGATGCCTACCCCGTTGACCCTAACTTAGACTATAAATTCTTTTGTGGCCCCTGTGGGGAGAATTTAGTGAGTTTTGTTAAGTTAGTTTTAGGTGTCTTTGCTTTGCTTAGTGTGTGGATATGTGTGAGAAAAAATTGAACAAGCAAATAGTTTTAACGTGTGGATATGCGATGATCCTTTTCAAAATCCCCTACTAAACTATGTTCTATTGTTCCTTGCTGAAAAGAAAAACATGTATGGGCCGCTTTCAATTTTTCCTAGTTAATCTATGTGATCAACTACATGGAGATGGTGAGATGTGAATAGAGAGAATTCATATGTTTTCCTAGGATCACCGAAGGGTGCAAAGGCAGCAGATATTACTTGCTCTTCTATCGAAAATTCAATCTTGCTCCCGAAATCCTAGTGCAAAAAATTGAACTAAACTAATGACTTTTACACTAGAAAAAGGGAACTAGCTAAGCATGTGTGGACTTGGGCCACTTACTTTGGCTAATTATCTAGGTTTTTTGGTACCTAAATTTGCAAAACATAATTATTTTCGGAATGAAAGTTAATTTTCCCCCCTACTTAAACAATGTGTAAACTTTGCAAAAATCAACTTGAAATAAAACTAACACCAAACCTACCACAAGCAGCTAAGAGTGAGCTTTAGCAATTTGCGGGGTACCTCAAATAGTGCTAGCAGATGTATTATGGGATTCCAGGAACTTTACAAGCAGGAAAAGATATAAATAGGGGAGAAATTTCTCATTATGTCTTTTTCCCACAAAAGGCTAAAACTGGTGTGATGTTTGCGCACAGGTCATCTTTGAAAGCGCGTATGTCTGTGGTAAATGCGTGGAAATTCCTACAAAAGTATTTTTTTGGAGTTGTTCTACTTCAGTCTATCACTTGGGATGAACTAGGGACTTAAGGAGAGAAAGGGGGCAATTTCAGCCCAACTCCACAGCACAGACGGAGGTCTTTGCAAAAAGGCACAACCAAATAAAATTGGAGATAAAAGTTAGTGGAGTCGCCAATCTTGTGTTAGTGTGTTTGGTGCACATATATACAAAATCACACCAACTTAAGGGGTGTGGTTTTCCCTCTTAATTTATTGATCACAGACAGAAAAGATATGGAGTCAAGCAAGTTAGTGGAACATGCTATAACATAAACATACTAGATAGAGAAATAACATGCATATTCAAACATAAAAATTAAACTAAAACTAAAAAAAATAACACAAAAGCTCTAAATAGAGTAAATCAACTGCAATAATATAAATGGTGGCACTTACGTCCCCTCTTATTGAGTGTTGGTAGGAAATGAGGATGAAACTTTAACCCACTTGCGAAGGAGCCCTTAGAACTTGGGCTTCTAAGTCCCGATGCATGGATGTCTTTAATTTTGAGCTTCCTTGGCTCAAAGTCTCCCTCTCTCTATTATGGTGGACTGAAGTTGTTGGATGGCCAACAACTGAGTCCCCTCTATCTCTGCTCCGGATGACACGCTGTTGGTATTGCTTGGGGAAATTCTGGCCAACATAACAAAGTGCTCTCCAATTACTCATCTCTTGGTGTCCTTTTATAGGAGAATTCAAATCCTCCTTCCCTCTCTTGGTACATTGTGGATGGTGACCCAAGAGAGGGGGATGATTCCATTGTGTGCCACATTTATTCCATTGTGTGCTCCGTTGATGTCCTAAGGAGGATTGGGTGGCTGTCCTTAGGTAGATTCAAGTGTGGAATCAATGTCCTAGAGTGTGCTTTTATGGTCCCAGAAAGTGACTTCCGCCACTCCTAGGATTGTGCAATTTTTGGGTCAAAAAGCACATAAAGGCGCACTTATCGAAGGATTTTGTGCACAAAAGCATTTTTGACTAGTTCAAATTTGATTTTTCCTCAGACCTTAGAGATTTTTTAAATACTTTTAGATTCTCTAATGTCTCTCAGCCTTGTAAATCCTTCTTCCTGACATCAAATAATGTCATATTTTCTTGTATGATTTTCTAGTGTTAACACCTAGAATTGCGTAATGTGCAGCTCGGCTAGCCTGTACTACACAATGAAAAGTTTCAAAGGCCAAGCTATCGGCTTGAGCTTCTATATTTCAGAGTGCCCAACTGGAAAAAGTGAAATCTGACCAACGAAATGGAAAATATTTCAGCTTTGTTCCTCCTTTTCACTATCAACAACCTTCCTCTTTCCTTTATCCTCTATACGGTTGCTGTCTTCTACTGCTGTCTCTTCTGGAACTACTGTCGTTTGAGGGAAAACTTGAGAAGTCCTACCTATGCTGATCAGATCATAGGGTCTGGAGGAGTTATAGCAATTTATCCTATAAAGTGAGATTAAAAATTGATCAGTAAGCTGCTCCATAACTCCTATATGGCTACAATATGAGAGTATCTTGCAGTAGATATGCCATCAGTTTTTCTTGGTGTCTACATCTATTTCATGTCGAGAAACTGATTCTGTGCACATATCACATCCAATACGTATGTAGTCATATAAAATCTTGTTTGCTCACCCTTGGGAGGATCCCAATATTTTACTACATGGGATCTTAGCTGATGAGACGAAAGGTTCGACCATTTGAACGACTTCCCCTTGTTCACCACTTAGTTAAATAAGATATCCCACCTGTTAGCCACCTATGAAATTTTTGACAAGAAAATAGGGGGCTAAATTGTTCCATGAGCCTTCAAGAGATACATTTACCATGAAAATATCTCATCCTTGAAGCCTCTATGGGTCCATTTCCTTTAAAAAGAGCCTCACTGCCTGTGGAAAATTTTGCTCAAAAATTCTCCCCTTTGCCCTTGTACCTATGCAAAAATTCCCCTTTGTTTGCCAAAATTCCTCCGTAAATCCTCTAAATCATCCTTTTTCCCTTCTAAGCCTCACAAACACCCTTTTTTTGGCCAAATAACCCCTTTTCCCCTCTACCGTTACACCTCTCGGCCTCAAACTGCATTGAAAACAGGCCAAAAAACCCATTTTCCTCTTTAAACAGGCTAGCCCCTTCGGCCCAGCCCCCAAAACCACTTCCCCACATGACCTAGGCGCTAAAACCAAGCGCTAGCTGAAGAAGCGCTTATCGTAATCAGAGAGTTGGAGCGGAGCGCATTTCCTTTGTAAACAAAAAATCTTCGATGCGATAGTGTTTTTGGTTCGTCGGCATTTGAAGAAATCACCACCATTGATCTGAATAGATCTAACAGCTGTCGCAATCTCGATTAATCGCCCATCGAAACCTTTTGTTATGTCACTCTTTGTTCCCTCCGATCGTGGTCCACTGATCTAATCCTAACCGTTGAATCCACAAGAACCAACGGTCAGGATTGAATCGCTACTCGCCCATTCACCCTCTGCCATTTCCCTCCGATCAGATCTAAGTCGTTGATCCTTCGCTGATCCAACGGCCCACAAATAATCCGCCCCGGTGGTCCCCGCTGTCAATCACCGTACAAAACCAGCAGTCTTTATCGTACCGCTTTTGAAAGGAAGGCGGTTTTTTTCATTTGGCAGTGATCAACGTCACCAGCCAATGCGTGTCCTCGAGCTGTTTTGAAATACCATTCTCATCGCGCGTTAATGTTCGACTGCGAGCCTGGCGTGATATGTGCATGAGCCATCCGATCTGAGGATGGGCATCCAATGGTGATTGCACCCCTAAGATGCTTAGGGGATAAACCAAGGCAAACAAGACCCCTGGCCCACCATCCGTCGCCCTCCGATGCACTGAAACCAAGCACTAGCCTGTGACGCGCTTATCATATAAATGATCGGGTACAATACCAGCTGTCGATCAATGCCAATTTGAAGGTCCGCATTTTCCCTACAATGTACAAGCGTTCCCCGTTCATTCCCCGATCACATAACAACCATCGATCTAATCTGTAGATCAATGGCCCACAGTCCAGCCATCCTGGTGGTCCCCACGATCGCACCCCGTACAAAATCGGTGGTCTTTATCGCACCACTTTTGAAAGGAAGGCGGTATTTTTCATTCGATAGCGATCAACGTCACCGGCCGACACATGTCCTCAAGCTGTTTTGGAAACCTGCTCTCATTGAGCGTTAAAAATTGACCACAGGCCTGATGCGATATGCACGTACACCGTCCGATCTGAGGCTGGCCATCCGACGGTGGTTGCACCCCCAAGATGCTCGGATGATAACCAAAGCAAACAGGGCCCCTGGCCCACCATCAGTCACCCTCCGATGTGTTTGCGGTCGTTGATCTCCTCCTGAGATCAGACGGTCCAGGTTAGATCGCCCCGCCATTGACCGGGTCCCACTGCCAAAGCTCCATGTCACCTGCTTTCGTGGCTTTTTCCCATGTCTTTGTAGTTCGCTCGATTTATTAATCCCTTCATCATTTAATTTCTATCGTCGATCATCATCCCTTGCATTTCTTCACTCAGACCCTCATCAGAGAAAATTTCCACCATTTCGCTGCACCTTTCCACCATTTTCGTTCGCATCCACTGTCCCCCCCATGCTACGCCTCCATTCTCGTTGCCTTCCATTGCATCCACCCCTTCCCATGCATGTTTCTCTTAATGTGTTTACTTGTTTTCCAGGGTTAAAAGTAGGAGGAAAACGTCGTGATGCGTGGTCATTGTTTTAGTGGCACAAAGCATAGAGAAACTGAATTCAGACCTTGATATTACAGAGAGGAGCCTGGGAAGGTGTCAGAACGTGATTCTCCATTGAAAGGATAAATTTCAACTCTGCGAAACCTCTCCAGTGCCATTAATGCTCAAATTTCACAGATAGGGACAGTAATGGAGCGGAAAAGAGTGTCAGTGAAAGATCAGAGAATTTAAGGCCGGTAATCAAATATTTTTGAGCCTTAATTCAGTAATTGAAAGGACAAATGCACCAGGTTGAAGACTTCATGATTATAATAGAGGGCCTAATAAATTCTAACGAAAAAAACAATATATCAGGTCAGCCTCAGTAGATCGTTTGTTCTCATGAAAGGACAAGATGCCCATACTGTCACATTTTACTGTGTTCCAGAAAAGATCTTTGCCCTGACAACAGTCCTGGTGCTACCAGAAGCATTGGGTACACGGTATGGCAGACCCTAGAAAAAATTGTTCCACCTTTTTTTTTATTTCACCAGAGTACCACAAGTACTGCAGCCGAGGATACATCAAAGACATACCTGGAGTAAATTTCAGCCTGTCAAAAACCACTCTTTCACCCAAAGAGTACAGACGTTCGATGCATAGACATTAAAACAGAATGGGTTTCGACCCACTACTCCTAATTTTATCAATGTTTCATTTAGTGTTTCATATACGTCCTCCGCCTCTCTTTCTGATATAAAAACTCATGAGACACTCATTAAAAAGGTTTTTGATCGGATATCTGTGAACTGTAAGCTGTTTCTATTGAGACATGTTCTCTGTGTAAAGTTGTAAGATAGGCTGAGGAAGATGTTTGCACACTGAATATCAAGCTGTTGGTAATGTTGTACATTACTGGTGTTGCTCTTTAATATGACAAGCACATTTCTTTGGATCCTGATTTAAAGCAGTGGTGATGTTTTCTATCTTTGTCCTTGTTTCTTTGTAGTCCATCATATTTCATTTCTTCTGGCACACATCAGAAATCTGGTTTAGGATATACCCTCGCATGGTACCCTAAGCTTCTACTCTCCCTGCCTTTAATGTTTTCTGCAATATGTGTTATCTGAGGATTGATTCAAGCTAATTTAACTAGTGTAGTGGCTAATATTTACTGCTAGCTGATGTATGAATTAATGAATCTGTTCTTAGATGTTCTGGTTAGGATTTAATTGGATGAATTGGGATACTTGGAGTTTAGAACTCTGTCTCTGTCTCACTAAGGTCCTTTTCAATTAATTGAACCTTTCTAAGTTCCCTTAAGCTAGATACCAAAGCATTGAGAGTTCAAAGCCTCTCTCTGATCTCAGGTTTTCACCTTTGTGTTTAAATCTTTAATGTTCCCTTGTCTGAAGAGTTAACCTTTTAAGTTTCGGATCACAGGTTGTCCAATAGCATGTCCTGTCCCTGGATCTCATTCCTAAAAGGCCACCTTGGAGGTTTCCTTGCCTTTCACCTTCTTTCTTGCCATTTCATGCCACAAAATCATCTTTAAGATCCAATGCTTTAGATGACTAGCCCAACTGAAAGTCTGCATATTGAATAGAAATTAAACCCTTTCCTGACTCCATTGCCCAATGGTCTCGAGTGTTCTTTGAAATCATCTCTCCTTTGCCTAAAACCCTCTTTGCACATCCTTGTCTCATATTGAACCCTTCCTTCCTGATTCCCAAGAACCAAACAAACAATCAATCAAACAAAACCATGCCTATAACTAGCCTAATATCTTAACACAGAGCTTAAAGGACATAAAACCTTGCATACATAGAGAGATCCCTCTCTGGACCCAGGAGGGCTAGATCCTGAGGTCTGAAAGTGGTTCTGATGTTGTCTCATCTTTTGGTATTGCCAATATTTCCAAAACATGGGAACCCCAACATAATGGTGACTCCACTGGGGAAATTTCTGAGTATTTTCCACCTTACTACATCACAAGAGCCTCAGAAAGCCAGAATCTCTGGTTAGGTTGGCAGTGAAACACTTCCACTTGCAATTCACTTTCTGCACCACTTGTTGTGTTTCTCCCCACACTCTTAGACAGAGCCTAGAAAGGGCCAGATAGCCTCCAGGTCTCACCCTCTTTCAGAGGTGAAATACCTAGTAAAATCCCTCCCAGTCCATCTCTGGTTAGAGTTTGCTGTGTTTTGAGGAGATCCTTGAAAATGAAATTACATAAGCACTATGGTGGACAGTGTGCCTCCTAGAAACGTCCTAAACCTTCCACCTGGCGACTCCATAGTTCCTTAAAGATGAAAGACTCCACTGGTGATCAGTAGGCCTGCTGATTATCTTGGTTTCACATAAGACTCCACTGAGAGACCAACCTCCACAACAAAATCAGCCATAATAGAAGTAGCGAGTGGGATTAAGCTACTTGATTCAAAGACAACATTCTGGCTTCAAGATCCAATCATACAAGAGCTTATCCAGACCCAAACCCACCTGAAATAGTTTACAACCTCGAGAGCATTCTGAGAAAATCTCCTACACCTAAAAGACCAACTATTCCCAGGCACATCCATAGAGCCGACTTTGCACCAGGAGACTTCATAGCTCTTTCACACATTCATTTTGACCTAGACCTACCAAGCAGTCTACTGAGAACTAGGTCATTAAGTGTTCTAGACCAGCCAGACCTTGAGCTTCCTGGTTCACTACCCCAAAGTGGTAAACACATTAGGGATAGAGAAAACCATCCATATACACCTCCTGATATTCACTTCATTCAAAACTTGGGACTCAGTCATCCTAAATTAGCTCAACAGACTTCTGATGGTCCTAGTATCCCTGTCATCCATATACCAGCTGCTCAGGCCAACCCCTTACCTCCTCATAACATCATCATGGCAGCCTGGTATGCACCTCTTATGTTACCTCAGCCCCTAGTACCCTTACCCAATGATTACCAATCAAAGATCCCACACTTAACTGCAAAAAAGTATGCCACAGTTGAGCATCATGTAGACAGGATGGAAGATTCTTTTGACTACATGGAGATAGATGATGATACAGTCAAAATGAGAATTTTTTCCCAGAGCTTAGGAGGTGATGTGAAGAAGTGGTTTAAGGGCCTGCCTCCTAACAGCATCCAAGATCTACCCTCTTTATATCAGACCTTCATAAACAAATGGGAGGTTAAGGCCAACCCTCTCCAAATCTTAGCAGAATACAAAAACCTTAAAAGAAACAAGGGAGAGAGTGTCCATGACTACTCTACAAGGTTCAATAGCATTTATAATGCTCTTCCTCCACATATGAAGCCTCCCCAAGGTATGGATTTAGTGAAATACCCTGAAGGCTTTGATGCTGACATGGCCTACCAGCTTAGGGAGAGAGATTACAACACACTAGATGACATGCAAAAAGGAGCAGTGAGTGTAGAGGCTAACCTGATTGAGAAGAAAGCAAGATTGAGAGCTGAGAAAAGGGTGACATATAGAGATGACTCTGTAGCTTCCACGTCTGACCCCAGTTACGACCGTCTATCTAAAAACATGGAAAAGCTACAGCAAATGATGGAAAAAATGGTTGTCACAGTTAGTAATCAGAATAGAAATCAAAACCATAACCAGAACCAGAACTTTAGAAGGAACAATACCACTCCCAACAGACAAAGAGAACCGGATCAACAAGTGATACCCCCATTTCAAGAGAACTTCCTTGATGAAGATGAGAAAATAATAGAAGAGTATGAGGAGAACATAATAAATATGTTTGAAGCTGATAACTCGATCCAAAATTGTTCCACAGAGGAAGATCAGCCCTCACCCTCATATTGGGATGAGGAAAAATTAGAATCTGAGGATTACAGACTAAGATTTGAAAATGCCATCATGCAAGTCAGGGAACAGTATGAACTTAGAAGCAAAAGGAGCCTAGACAATTCCAAGCCCAAAGCTTCTGAGATTACCATTAAGAAAAGGCCTGAGAAAACTTCCAAAGTAACTGCTGAAAGTAACAAATCAGCAGCTGAGAGTTCTAGGAAAAACAAATAAAAAGACAACCAAAACACTGATAAACAAGCTCAACCAACTAGCAGCACTAGCACTGCAGTTAGTGCTCCTGATAAGACAGTCCCTAACACTGTACATAGTGAGAATCATCCCACTGAGCCTGCCACTAAAGTAGTGGCTAACAAAACAGAGTTGAGCATCACAAAGATTCAATCTCTCTTCAATTTGGAGAGTGAGATTGCTAAAATTAAGGTCTCTGTCCCACTCTCTGAGCTGGCCACTCAGGATGTATATAAAGGCCAAATTTTGAAAGCATTAAATCTAGGGGAAAACAGTGACACTATCAATCTAAGTGATGATCAACCAACCCTCTTGTTTGGTCCAAATATAGAAGGGAAGTTTCAGGAAGGGGTAATACCTCCTTTTTATATCAATCTCAATATCCATGACAAGATCCTTCACAATGCAATGCATGACTCTGGGGCCTCACACAACTTAATGCCTAAAGTAGTTATGGAAAATTTATGCCTAGAGATAACTCGCCCTTATAAAGATTTATATTTATTTGAATCGATCACGGTAAAGTGTCTTCGCCTAATCAAGGACCTGTGTGTGAACTTAACCCAGATTCCAGCCAAATGTATGGTTATGGATGTTGTAGTGGCAGATGTGCCACCTAAGTATGGCATGTTACTATCAAGGTCATGGGGAGCCAAGCTGCAAGGTACAATGCAGATGGATGGGGCATATGCCACAATACCTGTCTTTAGCCAGCGTAGGAGACTGTATAGAGAGGCATAAATTAAATTCCTGGTCAGCAGCCCTGAAAATCCTGAAAATTATCCTCTTTAATCTATACACACAGATTTGGACTCCTTTATCCTTTGCAATGATGAATCCTTAGAAGAGCCAAAGCTGGAAAGCAGAGATATAAACAATAGGGAAGAGCACATAGATGCAACATAATGGCCTCTCTAACCTCAAAAGAAAACAAAGATGAAATTTGTGGACAGTGCACTGAAAACGAAACTCCGAGTAAACAATAAACAAAATGTGAACAACTGGCTAGTCACTCCTCACAAACTCATACACCACGCGAAGAACGAAACCATCCACAGCCCAAGAATGAACCCTTATGGGAAATGAATTTCGATGGGTCATGCACCAAGAAAACTGCAAGGGCAGGAGTGTGGTTGCATAACATAGAGAGTGACTATGCAGAGATTCATGCCTTCAATCTCAACTTCCAATGTACAAACAATATCGCTGAGTATGAAGCTCTATTCCTTGGCTTGAATTTGTTGAAAAAACTAGGAGCCCATAGGATAGCTGTGCATGGAGACTCTGAGCTGGTCATAAAACTAGTGAATGGTGAATACACAGAAAAACACCCTAGGATGAGAGCATACAAGAATGATGCTATGGATTTATTAAAGACCTTTGTGGAATATGAACTAGTGTTTATTCCCAGGAGTCGGAATGTAATTGAAAATGGATTAGCTTGTATAGCTAGTTCATATCACAAGCCTCCCAGTGACCAACAAATCATCATTCAGACGAAGTTCAGACCTGCAGTACCTGATAATGAGAAATACTGGCAGGTTTTTGAAGGGGATAAGAAAATTGAGGATTTCCTGATAGGCAGGAATGAGTTGGAATTTTTCGATTCAGACTCTAAGTCCAATGATGGCTGCCTAAGTGAAGAGCCCTCAGACGAGGAAGAACCACCCTGTAACATAGAAATAAGCACTTTAAACGAACAGATTGGAAATCCAACCGAAGAATGTAAAAACACAGATAATGAGGAAATAGAGGTGCTACAGGAAAAAAATAAGAACATACCCCGATGTATGGCACCTTTAGAAGATATTTTCGATTTTGATGATGTAGCGAAAAAGCCCACTATTGAACACTTAGACTCTGACGTTGAGGAATGCAACATAGGCACTTAAGACAAGCCTAAGATGATTAAATTGGCTAAGTCCTTACCCACAGACATGGAAAAGAAATATATTGACTTATTCAAGGAATTCATTTATGTGTTTGCCTGGAGCTACGAGGACTTGAAGGCCTATGACACAATCATCATACATCACAAAATACCTTTTAAAGAAAATCAGAAACCCTTCAAACAGAAACTTCGCAGGATAAACCCAAAACAATTTCCTGCAATAGAAAAGAAAATAAAGAAGATGTATGAAGCAGGAATAATAGTTCCTGTGAGGTTCTCTGATTGGGTCTCAAACCTTGTAGCTGTGAGAAAGAAAACAGGTCAGATCAGGCTGTGCATAGACTTCAGGAATCTTAACAGAGCCTCACTTAAGGACAATTACCCCTTACCAAAGATGGAACATATCCTGCAGAGGGTAGTTGGCTCAAGGCAGATCTCCTTGTTAGATGGTTTTTCAGGTTACAACCAGGTGTTAGTAATCCCAGAAGACCAACTCAAGATAGCTTTCACCACTCCATGGGGCACTTTTATGTATGTAAAAATGCCCTTTGGACTGATGAACACTGGTGCAACCTTCCGACGAGCGATGGACATATATTTTTCAGATGAAATAGGGCACTTCATTATCATCTATCTGGATGACATAACAGTCTATTCCAAGACTGATTAAGAACACCTAAAACATCTGAGAAGAGTGTTTGAAAAATGTAGAAGGTTAGGTCTGTCATTGAATCCTAAAAAGACTGTATTTGGGCTACAAGAAGGTAAGCTTCTCAGCCACATCATATCTGAGAAAGGAATCACACACTCGAGAAATATTAAAGAGTTACAGTCCTTCATTGGGAAAATTAACTTCCTAAGGAGGTTTATTCCCAACTTAGCTGAACACCTCAAAAGTATGACTAATATGCTAAAAAAAGGTGTGGGGGTTAAGTGGACTTTTGAGGCTAAAAAATATTTTGAATTGATTAAACTTGCACTCACCCGGGCTCCTGTCCTAATCAGCCCTGATTTCTCAAAGGATTTCCTGATATTTTCATTTGCCTCCGAGCATACAATGGCCGCAGTTCTGCTACACAAAAATCCAGAGGGAGTGGAACAACCCATTTCTTTCTTCAGCAAAGCCTTGAGGGATGTACCCTTGAAATATAACATAAAGGAAAAATAGGCCTATGCCCTGGTAAAGGCCTTGAAAGACTTTAGGGTGTACATACTGCATTCCCACACCATAGCCTACGTGCAAAACATAGTGGTGAAAGAAATTCTGTCCCAAGACCCGGATGGGAAGAGAGGCAAATGGATTGCCGTGATTTTAGAATATGACCTGGAAATAAAACCCACAAAACTGATCAAAGGTCAGGGCTTAGCTAAACTAACGACTGAATCAAATTTACAAGCCCTTGACATAAACATGGTAGATGCCTTGGATGAGCTGGAAGGATTGCCTGATCCTATTGTTGAGGAGCAATTTCAAAACTCTCCTTGGTATTCTAACATCCTGTATGTGCTCACGAACCTCAATGCCCCTCCTGAACTATCAAAAACTAAGGCCAGATTCCTAAAGCTAAAAGCCATAAACTACTGCATACTAAATGAATGTTTATACTGGAAAAATGCAAATGGTATATTGCTTAAATGTTTGCCTGTAACTGAAGCAGAGAGGATTAAACAGGAGTTACATGCAGGAGAGTGTGGAGGGCACCTGAACTGGAAAGCCACTGCTAAAAAAATACTCAGAGCTGGCTTCTATTGGCCTAAACTTTTTAATGACATCCATAAGATGATAATTGCTTGCCATAAATGCCAGATTTTTGAAGGCAAAAGAAAGCTCCTCCCTCTACCTTTACAACCCATCACTGTTGAAGGTCCCTTTATGCAATGGGGCCTAGATTTCATAGGATAAATACAGCCTTCTTCTTTCGCACAACACAAGTGGATCCTTATAGCCACAAACTGCTTCACTAAGTGGATAGAGGCCATACCTTCTAGGAATACCACAGATTCTGTCATCATTAAGTTCCTAGAAGACCACATCCTCTCTCGGTTTGTCTGCCCAAGAAAAATAATCACTGATAATGATGTTGCTTTTGGGTCCAATAAAATGGTTTATTTTTTTCACAGGTATCAAATAACACTCGGTCATTCAACTTCTTATTACCCACATGGTAATGGGTTAGTTGAATCATCGAACAAGAACTTGGTGACCATCATCAAAAAGCTGCTGGAAGAGAACAAAAAGTCATGGCATAATAAGCTAGTACATGCTTTGTGGGCTGACAGGCTTACAACAAAGAAATCCATTGGCATGTCACCATTTCAGCTTGTCTATGGGACAGAAGCAGTGTTTCCTACCAGCCTTGGAGTACCAGTGATTAAACTTGTCCAAGAGATTCAAATAGAAGAAGACAGCATGGTAAGGAGGATAAATCAAACAATTCATCTCCAACAAACGAGGGAAGAGGTCTATAAAAGAGCTCTGAAAGTTCAGGAAAATATAAAGAAGTTATTTGACAAAAGAACAAAAGCTTGTGACTTCAAAATTGGATATAAAGTTCTGAAATGGGACTCCATGAGAGAAGACAAAGGAAAGCATGGCAAGTTTGACAGTTTGTGGTAGGGTCCTTACATCATATAGGCCACTGTGGGTCCAAATGCCCTTTTTCTGCAAGAGCTAGATGGTACATAGTTGTTTGGGGGTTCTGTCAATGGCAGGATGCTCAAACACTACTTTTGCTGATTTCCAATTTACAGTTTTCATCTCCATTGTACATACCATAGCCGTGTTTTGTTTCAAAGAAAAGAGAAAATGTTTCACAAAAGAGAAAAAGAGAGGTTCAGACATGCTCAAAACATGAACCTCTAAAATAAAAATATTGGCTCTAACATGATCAAAACCTGAGCCAAAGGAGGTAAAGGTAGCTGGTTCTAACACGCACAAAATATGAACCAGCAGAGAAGAAAGAAGAATCAGCTCTAACAAGCCCAAAATCAGAGCTGAAATAAAGAAGAAGGTGACTCTAACAAGCTCAAAAATTGAGTCACAAAGCAAGGAAGGATGCTTCAAAGTTTCAGTTTTCAAGCCTTCAAGATTTTGTTTTCAGTTTTCTACAAATTTCTGTCCATGTGCAACTGTCTTTATGCCTTGGATCCACAGCAAACTGGACTATCTAATCCTAGTTTGATTGTTTTTAAAATTCTGTTGGAGAATGTAGAGAAGAAATCTGCTGGACAGTTTAATCCCAACAGATATTAGATTAGGTAGAGAAATGTGTGAGGCCAACAGTGTAATCTGGTCTCATGGAGTAATAAGGGTAGAAATAGAATAGGTTTATTTTCTTGATTGCAAAAAATTGATGTTGTAAAGGGTCTGCTAGTCCAAATGCACCCTGAAGAAGAAATGATAGGACTATAGTTTGGGTAGGTAGATTGTTTGGGAATGTTTCTGCTGATTTATTATGTCTGTGACAGCTGGCCCAAGAAAGAAAATAGATGTGCCAAGTAGCAGGCATCTGGCCTACACCAAAGATCATTCTTTGAACTCTTGACTCCTTCAAGAAGAAGCCATCCCCATGTGGAGCCACTGTTAGCCACCTATGAAATTTTTGTCAAGCAAACAGGTGGCTAAATTGTTCCATGAGCCTTCAAGAGATATATTTCCCATGAAAATATCTCATCCTTGAAGCCTCTATGGGTCCATTGCCTTTAAAAAAATCCTCATTGCCTGTGGAAAATTGTGCTAAAAAAATCTCCCCTTTGCCCTTGTGCCTATGCAAAAATTCCCCCATTATTAGTCTTTTTCCCACTCTTAAAAATTCCCCTTTGTTTCCCAAAATTCCTCCCTGAATCCTCTAAATCATCCTTTTTCCCTTCTAAGCCTCACAAACACCCTTTGTTTGGCTAAATAACCCCTTTTCCCCTCTACCATTACCCCTCTCGGCCTCAAATTGCATTGAAAACAGGCCAAAAAACCCATTTTCCTCTTTAAACAGGCTAGCCCCTTTGGCCCAGCCCCCAAAACCACTTCCCCACATGACCCGGGCGCTAAAACCAAGCGCTAACCGAAGAAGCACTTATCGCAATCGGAGAGTTGGAGCGGAGTGCATTTCCTTTGTAAACAAAAAATCTTCGATGCGATAGTGTTTTTGGTCCGTCGGCCTTTGAAGCAATCACCACCGTTGATTTGAATAGAGCTAACGGGCATCGCAATCTCGCTTAATTGCCCATTGAAACCTTTTGTTATGTCACTCTTTGTTCCCTCCGATCGTGGTCCAGCGATCCAATCCTGACCGTTGAATCCACAAGAACCAACGTTTAGGATTGAATCGCTACCCGCCCATTCACCCTCCGCCATTTCCCTCCGATCACATCTAAGTCGTTGATCCTTCGCTGATCCAACGACCCACAAATCATTCGCCCCGGTGGTCCCCACTGTCAATCACCGTACAAAATCGAGGGTCTTTATCGCACTGCTTTTGAAAGGAAGGCGATATTTTTCGTTCGACAGCGATCAACGTCACCAGCCGACGCATGTCCTCGAGCTGTTTTGAAATACCATTCTCATCGCGCGTTAAAGTTCGACTGCGGGCCCAGCACGATATGCGCGTGTGCCGTTCGATCTGAGGCTGGCCATCCAACACTGATCGCGCCCCTAAGATGCTCAGGGGATAAACCAAGGCAAAAAAAGACCCCTGGCCCACCATCCATCGCCCTCCGATGCGCTGAAACCAAGCACTGGCCCGTGACACACTTATCATATAAATGATCGGGTGTAATACCAACCGTCGATCAACGCCAATCCGACGGTCTGCATTTTCCCTACAATGCACAAGTGTTCCCCTTTCATTCCCCGATTGCATAACAACCGTTGATCTAATCCGTAGATCAATGGCCCGCAGTCTAGCCATCCCGGTGGTCCCTACAATCGCGCCCTGTACAAAACCGGTGGTCTTTATTGCACCGATTTTGAAAGGAAGTCAGTATTTTTCATTCGGCAGTGATCAACGTCACCGGTCGACACGTGTCCTCAAGATGTTTTGAAAAACCGCTCTCATCGTGCATTAAAAATCGACCGCGGGCCCGACGCGATATGTGCGTATGTTGTCTGATTTGAGGCTGGCCATATGACGGTGGTCACGCCTCCAATATGCTCGGATGATAACCAAAGAAAACAGGGCCCCTGGCCCACCATTAGTCACCCTCTGATGCGCTTGCGGCCATTGATCCCCTCCTGAGATCGGACGGTCCAGGTTAGATCGCCCTGCCATTGACCGGGTCCCACCGCCAGAGCTCCACGTCACCTGCTTTCGTGGCTTTTTCCCTTGTCTTTGTAGTTTTCCTGATTTACTAAGCCCTTCATCATTTAATTTCTGCCATCGATCATCACCCCGTGCATTTCTTCACTCAGACCCTCATCAGAGCAGATGTCCACCATTTCGCTGCACTTTTCCACCATTTTCGTTCACATCCACTGTCCCCCCCATGCTACGCCTCCATTCTTGCTGCCTTCCATTGTATCTACCCCTTCCCATGCATGTTTTTCTTAACGTGTTTATGTGTTTTGCAGGGTTACAGGTAGGAGGAAAACGCCATGATGCGTGGTCATTGTTTTAGTGGCACAAAGCACAAAGAAACTGAGTTCAGAGCTTGATATTACAGAGAGGAGCCTGGGAAGGTGTTAGAACATGATTCTCCATTGAAAGGATAGAGTTCAACTCTGTGAAACCTCTCCAGGGCCATTAATGCTCAAATTTCACAGATAGGGATAGTAATGGAGCGGCAAAGAGTGTCAGTGAAAGATCAGAGAATTTAAGGCTAGTAATCAAATATTTTTGAGCCTTAATTCAGTAATTGAAAGGAAAAATGCACCAGGTTGAAGACTTCATGATTATAACAGAGGGCCTAATAAATTCTAATGCAGAAAAAAAGATATCAGTGTCACCCTCAACAGATCGTTCGTTCTCATGAAAGGATAGGATGCCCATACTGTCGCTTTTTACCGTGTTCCAGAGAAGATCTCTTCCTTGACAACAGTCCTGGTGCTACCAGAAGCATTGGGTACACGGTATGGCAGACCCTAGAAAACATTGTTCCACCTTTTTGTTTATTTCACCAGAGTACCACAAGTACTGCAGTCGAGGATACATCAAAGACATACCTGGAGTAAATTTCAGCCTGTCAAAAACCACTCTTTCACCCAAAGAGTACAGAAGTTCGATGCATAGACATTAAAATAGAATGGGTTTCGACCCACTGCTCCTACTCTGATTAATGTTTCATTTAGTGTTTCATCTATGTCCTCCGCCTGTCTTTCTGATATAAAAACTCATGAGACACTCATTAAAAAGGTTTTTGATCGGATATCTGTGAACTGTAAGTTGTTTCTATTGAGACATGTTCTCTATGTAAAGTTGTAAGATAGGCCAAGGAAGATGTTTTCACACTGAATATCAAGCTGTTGGTAATGTTGTACATGATTGGTGTTGCTCTTTAATATGACAAGCACATTTCTTTGGATCCTGATTTAAAGCAGTGGTGATGTTTTCTATCTTTGTCCCTGTTTCTTTGTAGTCCATCATATTTCATTTCTTCTGGAACGCATCAAAAATATGGTTTAGGATATACCCTCGCATGGTACCCTAAGCTTCTCCTCTCCCTGCCTTTAATGTTTTCTGCAATATGTGTTATCTAAGGATTGATTCAAGCTAATTTAACTAGTGTAGTGGCTAATATTTACTGCTAGCTGATGTATGAATTAATGAATATACTCTTAGATGTTCTGGTTAGGCCTTAATTGGATGAATTGGGATAATTGGAGTTTAGAACTCTGTCTCTGTCTCACTAAGGTCCTTTTCAATTAATTGAACCTTTCTAAGTTCCCTTAAGCTGGATACCAAAGCATTGAGAGTTCAAAGCCTCTCTCTGATCTCAGGTTTTCACCTTTGTGTTTAAATCTTTAATGTTCCCTTGTCTGAAGAGTTAACCTTTTAAGTTTCGGATCAAAGGTTGTCCAATGGCATGTCCTGTCCTTGGATCTGATTCCTGAAAGGCCACCTTGGAGGTTTCCTTGCCTTTCACCTTCTTTCTTGCCATTTCATGCCACATTATCATCTTTAAGATCCAATGCTTTAGATGACTAGCCCAACTGAAAGTCTGCATATTGAATAGCAAGTAAACCCTTTCCTAACTCCATTGCCCAATGGTCTCGAGTGTTCTTTGAAATCATCTCTCCTTTTCCTAAAACCCTCTTTGTACATCCTTGTCTCATATTGAACCCTTCCTTCCTGATTCCCAACAACCAAAAAAATAATCAATCAAACAAAACCGTGCCTATAACTAGCCTAATATCTTAACACAGAGCTTAAAGGACATAAAAACTTGCATACATAGAGAGATCCCTCTCTAGACCTAGGAGGGCTAGATCCTGAGGTCTGAAAGTGGTTTTGATGTTGTCTCATCTTTTGGTATTGCCAATCTTTCCAAAACATGGGAACCCCAACACCACCCTTCGAGAAAGGTCTTTGTACTCGGTTGGCCATATATTCTGCAAGCTAGGATGACCAAAAGCTCGTAGGCCTTCCTGAGTGACCTTGTCTTGTACATGTGGGTGGGTGTCTGTCTAAACTTTGATGGGTCATTCACCCAAATCTTAATGATATCCTTCGTGTTCACATTGATGTGGGTGGCATAAAAAAATGAGTCCATGATCTTTATTGCCTCAGGAAGATGATACATCTGTTGAAAATCTGCTGCGAGAAACGTATCAAGCTGCTGGTGTTTCTGAATGTCATAGTTTTCTCATAATTTTGTGATACAAAACAGCTGATCACATCCACACACGGGAAGGCTTGATACCTGCATGAAACCTTGTATAGTCCTGACTGCATCATGTTGAGATAATCCTATTGGTCTTCTAATTCTACCTGGAATTATTTTGTGAAATCATCTTCAATCTTCTGCCATGTCAGTTTGGATCCCATTTCTATAAACAACTGAGTTTCCGCATAAACTGGCAAGTTAACCATAACTTGCTCAAATGATTCCCCAATATCAATTTCAATAGTTTCTTTTGAGGAAATTCTCTTGGGTTCCATTGTAATAATGACTATTGGAGAGGTGTTAAAAAACTGTTGTACCTGTGGGTACATCAATTTTAAGAAAAATTACTTTAAATGAATGTTCAAGTAGAAAACTGGGAATCTAACGGGAAGGATTGCACAATTTTAACTTGGCAGAGTATCTCACTGTTTGACGGAACTACACACTGTGAAGTCCCATGATTCAGGGTTGAAGCTTGAGAACTGAGACTACGCAAAGCATAGTTCAACCCGGGAAGTGAGCTGGGAAAGACTGCACATTGCACAATATCAGTGGATAGGGATGTAGACTGAGCTGTCGAACTGTGCAATGTGAAGTTGGGCCAGCCTGTACCAAGCTATTGACTTGAGCTTCCAAATTACATAGTGCCCAGCTGGTAAAAGTGAAATCCAATCAAGGAAATGGAAAATCTACCCAAGGTAAGTGTGGAAAACAAGAATATATCATAGATATTGATAACTTGGGTGTAGATTTGAGTAAGTGTAAATGAAACAAGACAAATCAAGTGAAAAAATGAAGTAAAGAGGAAGAAAACCAAATCGGTGAGGAGAGTCACAAAAATGAAGAAACTGATGCGACACTTGTGAAAGAAAAATGATAACGTGAAAAAAAATTTCTACAAGCTAATGCAAGTTAAAACGCTAACATGTACGCAAAGAAACGGGAAAAAAAAACACTCACAAAAACCAAACGTGGCATAAAGTGATAAATGAAAAACTCGCCTGAAAAAGCAACAACAGTCGCACTGAAGGTTCCTTGATCTCCTCGAGAATTCTATAGATCCAATATCGAGTGTGAAAATGAGTTTTAGGGGCATTGATTAGATAAATTTGAGATAATTAGGGTTATGATGCGCATGCCAAAAATCAAGGGAAAATTGACACATGGCGATAATTTCCAAAAATAACAAGTGTGATTCCTTCAGGTTACAAAAAATAGATCCCTATATTTTAAGGATGGTTTTTGCTTTGATTTTTCAGCTTTTTTTCTTTTTCTGGGAAAAATTTCCATGCACATCATGGAGAAAGATTGTGTAATCCGTGAACTGGGTAACTTCCCAGCTCAGTGCACTACACAGTTTATGAGCTTAGTGAGAGATTGCACATTTTCTGGGCTAAATTTTGGGCTTCCTATCATGATTTCCTAGTTCCAGTCATCAAGGTTGTCTGCCCTTATGGATTGCGCAGTTTCTGGAGGCAAGCCGAAAAATATTATGCAAGGCATAGACAAGAGGTTAGCTTGTGACTTGGAAAATCAACTAAGTGAAAATAAAGTTGACACAAGCATAGATAAATGATAAATATGAATCAAAGAATGAATATCAGATAGAAGTACAAGATAAGCTCTCATGAAGAGAAGGTTAGGCTCCAAAATCTAAGCAAAGGAAACAAAATGGAGGGTGTCTGTAGTCGCTACAACACTTGACGACACACTGGTAGAACTCCAGCTCTCTGAATGAATCTTGTATCATGCAAAACTGGTCTTACCATTCCAGAAGTATTGTTAAATTCATTGATCATCACATCTTCCTCACTTAGTCTGAGTTAAATACATGGTCCCATCCATCCTATTCATTTGTGGCACACTAACCTAGCCAAGTCAAACTGAGATTTTTTTATTGGGGTGTTATCACTCAGTAATTTCCCAAGGTTAAAGAAAGAACTCATTGAGGTAATCAAAAACCTACTTTTAAGCCTTAGGATCTAGCCTTCCTATTTCTCAGAGAGGACTCACTCTATATGATTTAACTTTGTTGTTTATATCTTATTTTAGGCTAGTTATATAGAGAAAATTGGTTTTGGGGTTTTGAATTGGTTTGGTCAGGAAATCACTTACTTAGATGGATAGCTATAGATCTGTATCCCATTGGGAAAATGGAGTCAACGTGTCAAGCAGTCAGATCGGGATCAAGGTCTAAAGGTAAATTTTCACAGGGCAAGATAGCAGAGTCACTTCAGATCTCCAAAGGCCGGTAATGAAATGGTTTTTATCAGGATAAAGAGAAATTAAGGGTTCTTTAATCCAGATTAGTAGTGAAAAAGGAAAGGTCAATGAAAATCAAGGAGCAATTAAGGGTTCCCTAGTCTGGATATCAGTAGAAAAAATTTAAATGACAATAAGCCAAAATAGAGTGCTTTTAACAAATTCTGAAATATAACTCTTGATTTATCATTTAGATTCAGAAAACATTCATGAATATATGGAGAACATAAGAAAAATGACAAAATGAAAAGTGGAACACTTCACTGCAGTGGCACAACACATGAATCGTGTAATATGATGTTTTATATTTCCTGTGATCTAGTCTGCTAACTTGAACTTGATACAAAAAACCCTTCAAGTTCAGAAAATATGACTATAGAAATGTTCAGCAATTAATCCACCCTCAATACTTCAAATGATGAAGTATTTATAAAAATTCTAAACTAGAATATCTTGAAAAAATATCAAGATTGGTTTACAAATATCTCAAAATGTATTACATAAATAGAACTTAAATAAATGACACTCAAAACTAATGAATCTATTTGGCACTATATTTATGGATTGATGGTGACAAAGAAGAGAAATTCGAATTTGATAGCAACTCTTAGTTGATGATGAGGCTTCCAAGTCGCTAACTATCTCCTTCATTTGGGTGTTTTTCTCTAGAAATTCTGCAAACTTAGGGTCTAGTGATAATTTTGTATATCTCAATCCGAGATAGATATGTAAACCATGAAAGAGGTTATTGTAGCTAAATATGTTATTGAGATAAAAGTCTCTCAATTTCCTAAAATTCCACTCCAGTTGTTCATAATAAGCTCTGCAAAAAGATATATAAAACAAAAATTTGCACAGTCTGAAACATAGGCTGTGAAGATGAGAATATATCTCTCATGAGGTAATACCTATGTAAAACGTGAGATATGTTTTTTATATTGGCTTCTTAGGAACATAAATCTCCTCCTGTTTTTCAGGATTATTTTCTGATTGGACACAATCTTCTCTGCAAAGTGATGACTAAACATAAATTTTCTGTAAAAAGTGCTTTCAAATATTATTTAAAATTTCCAAACACATAATGGTTGTTAGCAAAGTGAGAGAGTTTTTTTGTATATGAGGATGTTAGGAAAAAAAACCTCTTTCAGATTTTGAAAATTCTTTCATATTTGTTTGTTTGTTCCATTTTTTTTTCTTTTACCTGTATGTAACCTTTTGCTTTGTCTTTTAACTCTGCTTTTTGTTTTCACCTTACAACTTTGTTACCTTTTCACTTTTACTTCAGATAAAATTCGTTGTTCCTGGTGAAAGTGTTTTCATCTCTATTTAACCATTACTGCTTCCGTGTTTACTTTCACTATTTTACCTTTACTGCTCTGTTTTCTCTGATTTGACTTTCACTCTGAATTTTATCTGATACACTTTAACTCTGATGCTCTTTGACTGTTTTGTTTTCACTATCACTATGAAATTTTATTTCACTTTTACCAGTCACTGTGCAAATTTATCTCTCTCTGCGTAAATGACTTCTTTTTGTTCCGTTGCATGGAATATTTTGTTAAGGAATATCATTAAAATTCATTTCCTTGTAAGTTTTTTAGGAGTAAACAGTTTTAACTAGTATTAAACTGTTTATCCCAATTCTCCTTTTGCTACTAACCTGGGAAAACTGAAGTTTTGATGTGCAAGAGGGTTTCTGGGGTTGTAGAAAGCTTTCAGAAGCAGTATGTATAGTGCTCGAATGTCTTCTTCAATGTTTGTAGTAGTCAAATTGGTTGGATTAATGTTTGATTTAGGTTTTAAATCAAAGTTGGTAGCATTTTTGGGGCTGAAATTTTCATTATATGTAGATTTATAACAGAAAATGGGGTAAAATGTTGTGAAAGGGTGGCTTATATATGTTTTTATTTAACATTGAATGCAATTGAATGGCGGTCTTATCAAATGAATGAATAGTTTTGGTGCGGGGGAGGGAGAAACCGCCAGGCGATTTTCACATGGATTATTGGTGGTAAGCAGTATTAGTTCAATTGGTGCGATCAAATAGAAATAGGCCATGTGGCGGGGAGAGAAAATTTGAAAACAACATTTTTCGCAAGGTTTAGGGTTGGTTATCCATTATGCTTTTGGATGTGCGATAGTGAATAGCCGTCATTAGATCTCACTCATGGAGATCGGACAAAACAGATGATGTGATGGAGTTGCTGGTCAAAAAGGCGCGGGGCCTGGGATTTGAATCGTGTGGGCGTTAATTTATGTATTAAAGTTAAATTTTTAATACATAGTCGGGGTATATTATTGGCGGAGGTTAATGTATTAACATTTTTAACCTATGGGAGGAGGGATTTATATAACACGTGAGGAAGTAAAACTATGGGTTAAAAATTAAAATATGGGTTGGGATATGTAATATATGCAGGAATTATATAAATACAGGCTAAAGGTATATATTAAGGAGTTAATACATTAGGTTAGCATGTTAATAATGAACTGAATCTATGAGAATGAAAAAATACACTAAGCATATTGTAAAATATGATGTCGGGGGTAAATTTCTTCATTGTGATTCCCGATACATAATCATTCTAGCATTTATACTTAGTATAAAACTATTTTTGGGTATTTTTGAATAAAGGGGAATTAGTTAAGGGGTTTTTACTTTTCTTAAGTAAAATGTGTTTTAACTTAGGAAAAGGGATTTTAGTAGGGTAAAATGAGTGATGTTAAGGGAAAAGGGTTTTCTATGAAGGGAAGGGTTTCAATAAGGTGGAATCCAATACCTTGGTGCCAATCAGTCATTAAGACGTGGGTCTGGTCCCACCAAAAGTCAGAGAAATTCTTTGATTCTTTGTGACTGAAGGATTTAGTATTGGAAAACATTGTGGGGAGGGAAATTAGTAATGTGCCAAATGAATGTTTATCCATGCCTCGTGAAACTGCTTTCTTCCTACCCATCATTTATTCTACCATTTTTTCCTTTATTTGCATGGGTGCATTTGAACTTGCAAACCCTTATTCATTTTTCTTTTAAAAAAAAAAAATAACTAATTCTATCCTTATTTATTCCAAGGGCTTAGATTAAACTGTTGGGCTCCTTATTATTTCTCTACCTAACTAGTGATCTGCCAAGATTACACTGTTTGGCTAGGTCTTTATTCTCTATCTAACAACATTAAATTTAAAGCATGAGAGGTCAATTTTAAGCTGTTTGACCCTCATGGATTGTGGCATTTAGGAAAAGATGCACAAAATCTTATTTGCAAAAGTAAACTAATAGTAGTGGCATTTGAATGTGCAACACTTTCATGATCCATTTTAGTGGGGTTCATATTTAATATTCTTTCTTGATATTTGTTTATTTTTGTCCTTTGATTTTTATTTTAGGAATTTTACCCTCTTTACTTTTTTTAATTTTCTAATATGGGAAAACAATTTGCAGAAATAAAAGTATGTACATATTTACAAGACTAATCAAAGTATTAAAGTAAACTAATAATAGTGGCATTTGAACGTGCAACACTTTCATGATCCATTTTAGTGGGGTTCATATTTAATATTCTTTCTTGATATTTGTTTATTTTTGTCCTTTGATTGTTCTTTAAGGAATTTTACCCTCTTTACTTTTTTTAATTTTCTAATATGGGAAAACAATTTGCAGAAATAAAAGTATGTACATATTTACAAGACTAATCAAAGTCAATTCAAAATTATGAATCGTATTGTTATAGGACCCTAACAGTGGCTTCACATGGGGATGAAATCTCCTTGTGAGATGTCAAGAACACCGTTTACTAGTAGCATGATCCATCAGGCCAATCCCAAACATGCATATGTTGTGGCTGAAAACTCTTGAACTGAATTTACACATTTTTCTGCAAACTGAAATCTGATCTGAGACTAAAAGGTGATGCAACCTTCAAACCAAACTACTAAATAATCAATGTCTTAGGGCCTTTTCCTTGGCTTCAAATCTTAATGAATTATTTCAAACTATCTAAAAACTGAAAACTGAAATAAGTTGAAATCCTACCTACTTACTCTAGTCAGCTGTCCAACTACTGGTTAGGTAAAATGAAACAACCAATGCAATCATTCAAGAATAATGTACTTTGATAGATTTTGTTGCATTTTCTTGTTGATTGTCAAAACTGTAATTCTGCAAACCATATAAACTTGTCAAAAAATGAGAGAATAAGGAAATACTTGATTTCCTCTGTCGACTCTAGAAACTTTTCAAAATGATCTTCCAAGATATATACACTAATGTTTAATTGATCTAAACAACTGTACATTTTTTCTGGATGGCCTCCATGCCATGAAACTAAAAATTTATTTTCATCTTTATCTCCCTGTAAACTTTCAGATAAACTTTGTGATGATATTTCTATTGATGAAAATGTTTGTTTAAGGAAACTTTTATCATCTTTATCTTGAAGCTCATAGTCAATAAATGGAGAAAGGCTTTGAATGCATTCATTATCCAACATATCTGCTATTGGATCATGAAAAACTTGTGTGGATGGCTGCAATCTATTGGATATGGATTTCAATGAGATTTCATTGATTTTTATGGACTGCTCGTCCTTTGCTCTAAAGATATTATACCAGATTTCCTTTAAAAGTTGAAATGATTCAAAACATAGTGGTATAGAACTCTCATGTATCATTTGATCAGGTATTTCAATGGAATTTGATCACTATAATTGTGAAATTGAATAATCTTGATCAAGAAATTCATTATTTTCTTTGTTGTCCATAGCAATCTCTAAAGACTGATGATTATTGATTGCATTAAAGCTATCTCTAATAAAAAAAAATGAAGCAAAACAAAGAGGTAAATAATCTTGATTTACTTCCCAATTTTTTTCACTTTATTCTTCACTCTCATGGCTGATTTGTATTGGCTGATCGCTATATTCTGGCTACTGAAACTAAGTTTCCTCATCCCACAAACTAGCTTTTGATTTCTCTGTAAAGTTAGCTTGAGTTTGGAGAACATAACTATCATCATAACAATCATACTTAGGCAAATAATAAAAAGAAGGAATGTCATCAAACATACACATTAAATCGGTAGATTCCTCTTCCACATATTGATCTGTAAATCCATTTTATGATCTATGATAATTGGAATTAGCAGGAATTTGTTCATGGCTATCAACCTCTTCTATTCCTTCATGGTGATTTTCAACAAAAAATTCATCTTTCATAGTGATCTTCTGTATGATTTCATCTAGTTTTCTTACCAAAAGGCTGAGTTTTACCTCTGCAATGTTTTTCTTCTCTTCTTCGGTTTTCAACTTTTCCTTTATGATTTGCAGATTAACTTCTACATCAACTACAATGTTCTTCATCTGTACAAGTGTTTCTGAATCTCTTTCTCTTAACTGAAATTCTATTTCTGGATCAAAGGCACTTGGATAATGCAAGAGAGCTCAATCTTGGGGAGGTTTATATTTTTTGGCATTGAATAATAAACTTGATTAAATCTGTCAGAAAATTATTTTATTGTTTCATTTGGATGTCTTTTTAACTGATTATATTCTTCTATGATCACAAAAATATTGACTTTAATTATCCATTTGTCAAGAATTTTTTTTACAAACTGCTGGAAATTTGAGATGCTTGCATTAGGGAGATCCTTGAACCAACTCTTTTTTCTATTTTTCAAATTAAGAGAAAAAATTATAATTCTAACATCATCTTCATCAATCTCAAATAGGTCCAGATAATTCTCAAAACCTTGAATATGTTTTTGGGCAGTGATGTTATTATTTTCTCCATCAAACCTAGGAATAAATTTGTAATAGTTATCAGGGAAATCATGGAGTATAGGAGGTGAAATGAGGGGATTATATCTATAAGGAAAATTACAAGGTACAAGAATATGCACAAGGATTGTAAGACTAGTCTTGATTTCTTGAGGCTTATCAATTGGAAAATGATCATTATTAGTTCCATTAGAAAGTTTCTCAAAAGGAGAATTTATATTTACACTCTTCAAAGGAAAATAATCAAATATTAGTCTAAGATATTCTCTAAAACACAATATACATTGAAAAACTTCTTAATGAGAAATAGCATGATGTCTTGGATTGTAATCCAAGTGAAAATCCTTATCTTTCCATATTGTTCTTTTAGGTTCATTCCTCCAATGGGGTCTTGATTGTGAAATTGATTTAGAGTCGCCAGGTGGATGATTTTAACTTTTGTGTGTCTAATCATTGTCCACCATCATAGATCAGATATGAACCTATAAAATATTTATGAAGAAAATGTTATTTTCCCCAGTATGGTCACCAATATGTTATCACTCAGTAATTTCCCAAGGTTAAAGAAATAACTCACTGAGGTAACCACAAACCTAATTTTAAGCCTTAGGATCTAGCCTTCCTATTTCTCAAAGAGGGCTCTCTCTATATGATTTAAATTTGTTGTTTATATTTGATTTTAGGCTAGTTATATAGAGAAAATTGGTTTTGGGGTTTTTATTTGGTTTGGTGGGGAAATCACTTACTTAGATAGATAGCTATAGATTTGTATCCCATTGGGTAGATGGAGTCAATGTGTCAAACAGTCAGATCAAGATCAAGGTCTAAAGGTAATTTTTCATAGGGAAATACAACAGAGTCACTTCAGATCTCCAAAGGCTGGTACTGAAATGGTTTTTATAGGGATAAAGATAAATTAGGGGTTCTTTAATATGGATTAGGAGTGAAAAATGAGAGGTCAATCGAAATCAGGGAGAAATTAAGGGTTACCTAGTTTGGATATCAGTAGAAAACATTTAAATGAAAATCAGTCAAAATAGAGTGATTTTAACAAATTCTGAAATATAACTCCTGATTTATCATTTAGATTCAGAAAAAATTCATGAATAGATGGAGAACATAAGAAATTTGAAAAAATGAAAAGTGAAATACTTCACTGTAGTGGCCCAACACATGAATCCTGTAATATAATGCTTTATTTCCTGTGATCCAGTCTGCTGACTTGAAATTCATACAAAAAACCCTTCAGGTTCAAAAAATATGACTGCAGAAATGTTTAGCAATTAATCCACCCTCAATACTTCAAATGATGAAGTATTTATACAAATTCTAAACTAGAATATCTTGAAAAAATATCAAGATTGGTTTACAAATATCTCAAATTGTATTACATAGATAGAACTTAAATAAAGGACACTCAAAACTAATGAATCTATTTGGCACTATACTTATGGATTGATGGTGACAAAGAAGAGAAATTCGAATTTGATAGCAACTCTTAGTTGATGATGAGGCTTCCAAGTCACTAACTATCTCCTTCCTTTGTGTGTTTTGCTCCAAATATTCTGCAAAATTAGGGTCCAGTGATACCTTTGTATATCTCAATCTGAGATAGATATGTAAAAAGTGAAAGAGTTTACTGTATATAAATATGTTATTGAGATAAAACTCTCTCAGTTTCCTAAACTTCCAGTCTAGTTTTTCATAATAAGCTCTACAAAAATATGTGTAAAACATAACTTTGGATAGTCTGAACAATAGGTTGTGAAGATGAGCATGTATCTCTCATTCTGTAATACCTGTGTAAAACGTGAGATAGGTTTTTGTATATTGACTTATTAGGAACATGAACCTCCTCCAGGTTTTCAGGATTGTTTTCTGATTGGCCACAATATTCTCTGCAAAATGATGACTAAACAATATTTTTTTTTTGTAAAAAGTGCTTTCAAATATTATTTAAAATTTCCAAAACCATAATGGAAGTTAGAAGTGTGAGAGAGGTTTTTGTATATGAGGATGTTAGAAACAAAAAACTCTTTCAGATTTTGAAAATTATTTCTTATCTGTTTGTTTGTTCCATTTTTTTTCTTTCACTTGTATGTAACCTTTTGCTTTGTCTTTAACTCTGCTTTTTGTTTTCACCTTACAACTCTGTTGCCTTTTCAGTTTTACTTCAGATAAAATTCATTGTTGCTGGTGTTGATGGGAAGAAATTTTTGGCCAATAGTAAGGAATATCCCTGGTATAAAGTCCCAGTTAGATTCTAAATTGTTTGTGATATGGATCCCATCCGAGGTGTGGGTCCAGCTACCACTGAATATTCCTTTTTTTGAACACAAACGAGCCTTGACAATTATTCGAACAATACAAGAAGAATGGTTGATTAATCTCAATGAACATAAAACACCACAAATAATAAAGCGAGTTAAAGCATGTAGCCAAAGGAAATGCTGTTAGTAGCACATCATTAGGGTCATGCTTGTAAAAGTTGTTCAAACCACAAAATAATAGTTCTTTATGGTCAAAACACCCTTCACTTCCTTGAGAGTTTACAAAAATAAGATAATATTAACAATGAAGCTGCTAACATCTCTCAATTAAATAAATCCATACCATTAACACATTAAGTGAGCTGAAATGTATAAATGATATGAGCAGAAAACACAGATCAGTTAATCATAAAAGATATCTGATACATGAGACAAAAATATTCATAATGTTAACACACGAGTCCTCATCAAATCCAATAGTGGAGTCAAAAAATTTATTTGTATTCATTCTCAGAAATATGCATTCAATGCTATACAATTCTCTTTTCTCCTTTGGAGTCCCAAAACCAAAAAATATCCTTTACAATTTCCTGGAGGGAGTATTTATAGAACAAAATTGACCCTTGGGTGTCCCTGACTCTTCACATTCCTGATTTTTGACATGATTTGTGACCTAAGAGATATTTGTGACTTGCGACCCAACTCCTGATGCTACATGTAACCCCTTGTCTGTTGTGACCTGGAACTTCCTGCCTATTGCAACCTGCGACTTGTGCCTTTTCCTTGGTCAAGGAAGCAACTGGGTGATTGCAAGGTCTGGTACGTCTACTTGTTGTTGATATTTAAGATACTTTTGCCATGCTTGATAATCTGTAGCAACCAGAGTTACCAAGGGATTATATTTTTTCAGTATATGGAAGCACTCAAGAGAATCTGGGATCAAGGTGTGCCTTTTCATTGTGATCTGATTGGATAGCGAAGCTAGGTTAGTGTAGATTCAGACTGGAGTCACGATGAATTGAATGAGATTTTCCTTTGAGGTCGGAAGGTCCTGAGTGTATAAATTATATAAAATATGCATGTATATATCCAGATTCTACTAATCTAACAATATTTATCTTCTTGCTAAATACAAAATCCTTCCATTGTTAATCTTTTGCGGAAATTTAAAAACTCAATTGCAAACACATGAAGCAATAAAAAAAATCGCACATAACACATTTGTTTAACGGGAAAGCACGAAGCTGAAAACCCCAACTATAATATATTATGTATCATGGAGATCATGTAACAATATCATACAAAACTTAGTACTTCAAGCTCTTAGTACAATAAATCATCACACACTAACATGAAGAAATCTACAAAACCATGCACTGATTTCTTGCCACCTGATAGCCTGCCTCCACTGCGCAATCCCTGCTGAAGAATAACTATGAATGAATTGAAATATACCTTGCCTTGACTATGAAATTATCATTGGAAACTCCAATGTGTGTGTGATGCAATCAATGCATCACTATAGTCACAACAGATAGTCCATCTCATCCTTTCACCTATCTCTTCACAGTGTCTCCACTGGAATTGACATGCACTGTAGTTAATTGTTGTTTCTGTTTAGTTTTTAGTGAGTTATTAGTTGTGAATTAATTAACTAATTAATTCAATTAACTCTCACTAGTGTATCATTCAGTTAGACTAGATACACTTAGCTCAACCAAGTTTAACTCATTTAACTAAGTTAAACGAAATGAAAACTCCATGAACTAATCTTCCAACTCTGTCATAACTTTTCCACTTCGGTTCTAACTGAGTCCTCCATGCATGAACCACCAGTAAACACTAGGAATTGCATAATTCCTTCAGCCCACTGATTTTCCAAATTTTTATACTGAAATAAAGTGCTCCAAGAGAATAAGTTGATGTTTATTGTCGGATTATTATTAAGAGCTAATAATAATCAACACATCTATTTTTAGATCGACGATCTATAAACAGACTTCACCCAATATTATAAAAATAGAATTTCATATATTTTTCCAACTTGAGCAACCATCCACAAATAGCATCTTACAACTTCTGAAATATGATCACCATTTCTAAAAATAGACATAGTCTAAAAATAGACTTACACCTAAAAATAGCCTGTGGGCCCACTTAGTGAAGGTGACTGATTTTCACTAAGCTTCATCATCTTGTTGAATCTCAACACTCCCTCTCAACAAGATAGGGATTATCCTTCACCCTGATCCTACCTCTATGGTATTCTAATTTGCTCCTGGTGAGCACCTTCGTCAGAATGTCTGCATCTTGATCTTCCGTAGGAATGTACTAAAGCAACATGATCTTCCGCTGCACACAATATTTGATATGATGATACTAGATATCAATATGTTTACGTATATCATGAAACACAGGATTTATCGAGAGTTTCATGCAACTCTTATTATCACAATGTATCACTGTAGGATATAAATGTGAATCAAGCAAACCGACCAGGATCTTTCTCATCCAGATAGCCTCACATGCAACTTGAATTGTTTCCATGTATTCTTCTTTCGTTTCCTGTTGTACCAAGAAACTGTTGTAGATCCGATACTAGAAACCCCTCCTGATGTTCTCTATCTGTGTGTTGGGTTGCCTGCCCAATCTGCATTCATGAAGCTATGCAACTTCACCTCATCCATCTGTCTGTACCATAAGCCATACTCAGATGTGCCCCTGAGATATCTCTGGACATGCTTGCCTGCCTTCCAAAAGAGCTTGGTAGGCTTAACCATCTCTTGTGAAATCTGGTTCACCGCATAGCATATGTCTGGTCTTGTATTAACTAAATACATGAGCGAACTCATCAATTGTTGATAAACAATGGCATCCACTACCTTTGCCGATGTAGCATCCTCTTACCTCCAATTTCCTAGAACAAGAGTATCAATAGGCTTGCAGCCTTGCATGTGAAACTTCTCTAGTATCTCCAGGGCATACTTGCCTTGAGACACAAACATTTCACCTTCCCGCTGCCATGATTCCAATCCAAGGAAATAATGAAGGAGGCCCAAATCCTTCATCTCAAACTCCTTTGCAAGATCTGCATTACATGAGTGTATCAACTGCTCATCACCTGTTAGTATTAAATCATCAACATAAAGAAAAATGATTAAAAGCTTACCCTCCACCACAATTTGGTACAGGTTTGCATCCGCCTCACTCTTGGTGAAGCCAAGTCTAGTGAAATAGCTATCGATCCGTGTGTACCAAGCACATGGTGCTTGCTTCAGCCCATACAACGCTCTTTTAAGTCTACACACATGCGACTCACTGCTGAAGATCTCAAACCCTTAAGGCTGCTCAATGTACACCTCTTCCTTAATTATCCCATTAAGGAATGTAGTATTCACATCCATCTAATGAATGTGCCAACCCATCTGTGCTGAGAGAGAAAGGATGGTCCTTATGGAAGAATACCGTGTGACAGGTGCAAAGGTTTCTTCATAATCAATCCCCTCGATCTGTGAGAAGCCCTAGGAAAAAAATATTGCCTTATACTTCTCAACGCTCCCATCAGAAGCTTGATTTACCTTGTAGATTCATCTTGATCCTACAACTGGTTTACCCACCAGCCTTGGAACAATCTCCCAAGCAATTTTTCTGAAAATGGAGGCATACTCCTCCACCATGGCATCTACCCATGTGGGCTCCTTTACTGCTTCTTCAAAAGAAGATGGCTCTGTCACGATACACTTGCTCATAAGAGCCATGTATTTAGTAAATATGTCACGTGGTTGTCTCTGTTTGTGCTGTGATGTAGGGACTCCTATATTCTGTGTCGCATCAAGCTTCAGTCTCTCAGCTTCTGTGGTACGCTTTCTACTAGTTCTGATGTTTGGCTCTGCATGAGTGGACTCCTCCACTCCATGAATCTCCTATTGTGGCTGATCCACATCTAGAGGCTCATCTTTGGGAACAAGTAGCTCCTCCTCTGCATGCAAGTGTAGCTCCCTCTCAAGCGACAAATTCATGGCTTTCACCTCATTTAATTTTATATCCTGTCACACCATAGTCATCTGACTGTTTGGAAAATACACATGATAATTATGCGGTGTTTTTGTGTACCCCACAAATATCCCAACTTCTGAAATCGGCTCTAGGTTCTTCCTAGCATCCTTTGTCACATGAATGTAAACATATGAGCCAAAAATTGATCTGAATGGAAAATGGCATCCACCCATGGTATTCATCTATCCATGTTATCCATCCATCCATGGAATTCACCCATGGTATTGTAAATGTCATCGACCCATGGTATTCATCCACCCATTGTATTTATTCACCCATGGTATTGTAAGTGACATCTATCCATGATATTCATCCACCCATGGTATGTATCCACACATGGTATTCATCCACATATGGAATTTACCCATGGTATTGACCCATGGTATTGTAAGTGGTATCTACCCATAGTTTTGACCCATGGTATCCACCTATGCTATCTACACATGGTATTGTAACTCAAAAAAGACTATAAATAACAAGCCTCAGTTTGTAAAAGGATAGATTGTCCACCACAATGTAGCTTCTACAGTTATTATTTGTTTTAATAAAACAAGTTTCTTTGTGGTTTTATTTGCAGTGTGTTCTCTCTTTTTTATGGCATTCAAATTTTGCAGATCTTGTCAGATCCATTTCAATTTTTTAGATCTTGGGGCCCTCCCCCCAAGATCTGGATCAGTGGTATCAGATTCAGGTTATGCCTCCATGGGAATGAGGGTTTGAAACATATTTCAGTTTCAATGTCTTGCAGCAATCTTCAGCAAACACCATGAATTTCTTGGACGACGAGTTTTCAGATCATATATGAAAATTTTGGTGAAAAAATTACAAAAAAAAATACCAGATTTGGATTCCTTGTGAGAAAATACTCAAATTAAAAAAAAAAAATCGGCCGAACTGGAGTTCGAATGAGGGAGATATCGCTGATTCAAAATCAGCAATGTTGCAACAATTTTTTTGACGATAATTCATGGATGGCAGATCTCATATCATTTCTTGCAGTTTTAATTGATAAATTTAATATAATGGTTACATATCTATGCTCCCCTTGAAAAATTACCCGATTTCAAAAAAAAATTGGTCAAATTGGAGTTTGGACGAGGGATTTATTGCTGATTTAAAATCAGCTATTTTTTCAAAAAATTTGTGACGACCGGACAGTTCTAGCGTGCATCTGAGAGTCTAGTGTCTCCAAATATCGATTTGAAACACATGAGAAGATGCAGAATGGTCATTCCATTTCCAAAAATAGGTTATAATAAATATTCTGAGTTATATTGACCAAGTTATGCTCATTTTAAATTTGGAGCAACATTCAAAGTGGGTTCCCTTTGGAGACGTGCCCTCCCACCCCGCTTTAGTAGCACCTGCTTCACATTCATCAGTTTCAGAATAGAAGCATTCATCTTGGGTTATTTGGAGATGTGCCATCCCACCCCAAGCTATGTCGGCACCTGCTACTTCATCAACAATCAGCATCACCGTTATGGGTCAACTGCACAGAATCCTTTTCATCGAAGTCCATTTGATAGGCCGCACATTGTTAGTAACACAGTTGGTTACAAGCATTACAGGGTATCTATATCCTCAAATCTTCGTTTTTCATGGTTTTGGTTCATCCATAAACCCACACTTCATTGAAGCCCATTTGCTAGGCCACACACTGTCAATATCACAATTGGTCACAAGAATTACAGGGTATCTCTATCCTCGGATCTTCGTTCATCACGGTTATGGGTTAACTACACAAAACCCTTCTCTTCAGTGGTTCTTCATATTCAACAAAGGCTTCTTAGGAGGGAACTTCACGCAATGGGGACCAGTGCTTCTTAAGGAGGGAGGAATGATCCGAATGGAAAATGGCATCCACCCATGGTATTCATCTACCCATGTTATCCATCCACCCATGGAATTTACCCATGGTATTTGTAAATTTCATTGACCCATGGTATTCATCCACCCATTGTATTTATTCACCCATGGTATTTTAAGTGACATATATCCATGATATTCATCCACCCATGGTATATATCCACACATGGTATTCATCCACATATGGAATTTACCCATGGTATTGTAAGTGGTATCTACCCATGGTATTATAAGTGGTATCTACCCATGGTATCCACCTATGCTATCTGCACATGGTATCAGAACCTCCAAAAAAAGGCTATAGATAACAAGCTCCGCTTGTAAAGTGACTGCATTTTCCACCACAATGTAGCTTCTACAGTTATTCTCTGTTTTAATAAAACAAATTTCTTTGTGGTTTTATTTGCAATGTGTTCTCTCTTTTTTCTGGCATTCAAATTTTGCAGATCTTGTCAGATCCATTTCAATTTTTTAGATCTTGGGGCTCTCCCCCAAAGATTTGGATAAAAAATATTCAAATGAGAAATAGCAGACTTCTTACCAGTAAAATCTTCTTTAGGTGTACTCATTCCAAGTACTCTATGAGGACAATGGATTTGCACATAAACTGCAGTGTTGCATGCTTCCACCCACAAGTGCATTGGTAGGCCTTGGTCATGTAGCATAGCTCATGCTGTTGGCATGTGTTGTCCTTGATGGCAACCTAATTGATGAAATGAGATGATTGGCAATATGATGCAGAGTGTTGTCCTTGATGGCAACCTACTTGATGAAGTTGATGGAAAAAGAATTGGCAAAGGTAGCAGAGAATAACAGAAGAAGAATAGAAGGAGTAGAGACAGAATGGGAGAAAAGAATACAAAGGCGCAATAGAGTTTTTGGTAAACAGCAACACGCATTCAAAAAGGATGGGCAGCGCCGTTTTACAGTGGAATGAAGACATTTGTAGTTCCAGACTACGGAGGATCAGAGTTTATTTAAAAATAGTGATTCCGGGCATTTAAGCCCTTAACAACCAAGTATGAAGGAAATTGATTAAAACAACGGAGGTCCTTTAAGTTTCTGAAAAGGAAAGATCAAGTGGTCCCCACCACCTTAGCGCAAATCGCAAGATCGTAAGTTTTGAAGTTTAAATGTCTTGTTGATGTGGATATTTGCGATGTGCGATCATTGCGCCGTCGCACCATCACAACATCGCAATGTTGCAAAATCACCCTCCGCCCAAGCCAAACTTTATTGATTGTTACGATATGTGATTATCGCAATACAACACATTTGTTATTTCCGCCATCGCAAGTTCCGTTGTTTGCGACGTGCAATCATCGCGCCATCACACGATCACAATATCATACATTCAAGTGTTCCGACTACGATGTGGGCCCGGGGTCAAAGAATGAAATCCCGTTTGTTTGAAGATTGAAGTCCGGGTTAAAAATTCATTGAAATTTGATTAAAAGTAATGTTACGGAGGTAGTGTAAAGTTTTAAAATAACCGAAAGGTTATATGAATATATTTTATTGCTGAGTCAGCGACACTAAGCGAAGGAAAGGAATCACATGCGGGTTTTATGAAGCCGGTTTGCCCATTTCGTACCGCCTTTTGGGGATAAGCGGTAATTTCCAGTTGGGTAGCGATTCCATTGATCGAGTAACACGCAAAACCGCCTGTCACTACGCGCCATTGTGCATTATTGTTCGACCAGAGATGTCTAGCGAAATTGATGAGCACCGTTGATCTAGGAAGGGGTCATCGGATGGTGTTCACTTGATGAAGATGCACGAAGGATTATCCAGCGTACGGTGTGGGAATTTGATTGGCTTGTTAACCATATAGGTGGGGGGCCGGAGCTAAGTTTTAAATATTATGACCACGCCAATCCATTGTAAATGATTTATTAATCATAAACTTCTATGGCGAAGATAAAGTTCCTTTTTGGGTCATTTCGTGTTGTAAAAGCAATTTTGTATGTTTCGGGAAGGTCATGACTATAGTGGATTGTTGGACCCGATTATCTATTTTGACCCCCGTCCAGGAATACCATTAGTAATTCGTGGTTTTGACCCAAGGTTTTATTAAAATCGAAAACTATATAAGGTGATGAGAATCATGAAGAAGGGTGTGCGTGCGAAAGGGTCGATAATAAACGAATCTCTTCTAGAGATATATGTATGAATAAAATCTGATATATCTGAATCTATGGCGCACCTGTGAATATGATGATTGATCAAGATCTTTGAATCAGATGATGATTAATTCCTGGTTCAATCATGAAGAACATATAAGGGTTGTGAATGAATACTTCACTCTGAAGTATATCTATTTGGAATGGGTAACAGATTGCTAAATTAAGGATGCACCTCTGAAGAAAATAAATAACTTGGTACCGCAAGGTATGTTGTGTGCTATTGGCTCCGCAGGTGATGAAAATTGATGAAACGTGGTCCAAGGTGGTGCTGAGGGTTGTAGCCTTCAGTCAGGGGGTCGTAGCTCCCTTCCAGGTGAGGCTGGTAAACGAGATCGGGGGGTCGTAGCTCCCTTCCAGGAGAGGCTGGTAAACGAGTCAGGGGGTTGTAGCTCCCTTCCAGGTGAGGCTGGTAAACGAGTCAGGGGGTCGTAGCTCCCTTCCAGGAGAGGTCAAGTAAAAGAGAGAAGGGGGGTTGTAGCTCCCTTCCAGAGAGGTCGGTAAAATGAGAGAAGGTTGTAGCTCTTCGTGCAGCAGTCGCGTGTCGGTGGGCGTGAGTTCACACCGCACATGGTTGTAACATGTTTTCTTTATATAATAAATATTGAAGACTGAGACGACGGCAACGGTGGTTTTCTCCCGACTTGGGTTTCCACCTTAAATCCTGGTGTTCTTGTGTGATGCTTATGTGTGATGGTTTATTCTGTTATTACTGCACATGCTTACTATTATCTAATCATCAGAAGAATGAATTTTGCATAGATCTAAGTAAGAATTAATGGAATAATAAGATCTATGTATATACGTGAGTTTTATGAAGGATAGACGCATGTATATGCTAGTTGGATTCAGCAAAGTGGCGTATGGGTTTTTAGAGAATGAAAAAGTAAAAATTGTTGAGTAAGTCCTAAATACTGATTCACCCCCCCCCCCCCCTCTCAGTATTTTTTCTCAACACATGCAACACCCACGATCGTTTTGTTCTTCCTCTCCGTGACCCCATTCTGTTGTGGGTTATGAGGCACTATGAGTTCTCTTCGAATTCCTTCTTTGCTGCATAAGTCTTTGAATTCACATGAGATATATTCACCACCATTATTGCTCCGTAGAGCTTTCACTTGCTTCCCCGACTCCTTCTCCACCAATGCTTTAAACTCATAGAAATTTGAGAATGTTTCACTCTTCTTCTGCATGAGGAAGATCCAGCATCTACGAGAATAGTCATAAAAAAAAATAACATAATACTTGTGTTTTGCTGTTGAAGCAACCGAGAAAGGTCCACACACGTCTGTGTGAATTATCTCCACGATCACCGAAGCACGATTCTCCTTCTCATGAAAGGTGGTCTTCAAAAACTTTCCCATAGTACATCCCTTGCACTGATCAGACTGCACAAGAGTACCCTCGGGAAGTCCAGTAGAAATCTGCTGCAAAATCTTCAAAGCGCCATGGTGAAAATGGCCCAATCTCCTGTGCCATAATTCGCTCTCATCCCGGCTCACCACTTATGCTTTTCCCATCATTCCAGTGCAACCATCTACCTACATCTTGTAGAGATTCTTAACTCAAATCCATATCCTCTTGGTTTGACCCATTGTTTTATGTCGCAGGAAATCTTTTCCCTCGTTGAAAACAATGTCATAACCTCTGTCTTCCAATATTGCGACCGAGACCAAGTTCTTCTTCAGACCTGGAACATGCATAACATATTTCAACAGAAATGGATTACCTGACTCCCTCTCAAAGGTAATGGTCCCAATTCTGGTTGCACTATATTGACCATCGTTTCCCATCTCTATATGCATTTGGAGATCCTTCTCCTCCAAGTCACTAAAAAATTCCTTGTCTCCCGTCATATGGAAAGACGCACCACTATCAAGATACCAAACTGATCCCATTGAGCTTTAAACCAAGCATGCGATCAAAGAGAAATCAAGTTCAAATTGCGAGGCTAAGGCCTCACCTGCTGCAGCTCCAACAACCTTCTTGTTCTTCTTCTGTGGCGAAATTCCCATGTTTGTGACAGTGAAAACACTTCACCTTGGACAAGTCCTGCTTCTTGCCTTTAGCTTCAGATTTTGGATGGTATTTCTTCCCCTTCCCCTTCCTTGATTTGGCAGCCAAAGCACAATTCTCTTCATCATCATTCTTCGATGAAAAGCGATCCCTGGTACTTCACCTTATCTCCTCCTACACAAGATCCGACCAAAGTCGCTCCCAACGCGACAATTTCTCTCGTCTGTTGACAGAGTCTTCGTAGCTATGCCAACTCTTTATAAGCCCAAGGAGTGCCAAGCTCACCAAGTCATCATCATCAACATTAATCCCCACACTTCCTAGTTCATCCCTACAGTGAAAAAACTTCGTGAGATATTTTGGAATACTGTCGCCCTTCTCCATTTTTATTTTTCTGAGCTTATCTTTCAGTGCCAACTTCCCTTGGTCGTTGCTGCTTTGGAAAAAATTTGTCAAAGCCTTCCACATTGCAAGTGGAGTGGCTTTCCTATGAAGGTTGGACTCAATATGGTTCTTCACACCTTCCAACAAAATTCTTCTTGCCTTTGCTACCTTCTTTTGCCATGCGTTAAGTAATGCAACATCACTAGAACCAGGCTTAGGAACATCACTATCGATGAACTCCTTCAGTCCATTATCTTCGAGCACCACCTCCATCCTATCCTTACAGGATATGTAATTCGAGCTGCCCTCAAGGGAATACTCCAATCGAAACCCATTGAAAGAAATTTTAATGTATACTCAACTATCGCACCAAGAAATTTCTGCAGCAAATTCGAATTTTCCACCAGCACAAAGTCAACAATTCTTCACAATTGCAATCTTCAAGAATTAAAACTGCTTTGATACAATGTAGAAATTATATAACATATGCATGTATATATATAGATTCTCCTGATCTAACAATATTTATCTTCTTTCTAAATACACAATCCTTCCACTGTTAATATTTTGTGGAAATTTAAAAACTCAATTTCAAACACATGAAGCAATAAAAAAATCGCACATAACACAGTTGTTTAACGGGAAAGCCTGAAGCTGAAAACCAAAACTATCATATATTATGTATCAAGGAGATCATGTAACAATCTCATACAAATCTTAGTACATCAATCTCTCAGTACAATCAATCATCACACACTAACGTGAAGAAATCTGCAAATCCATGCATTGATTTCTTGCCACCTGATAGCCTGCCTCCACTGCATAATCCCTATTGAAGAAGAACCCTGAATGAATTCGCATCTACCTTGCCTTGAATGTGCAATTCTAATTGGAAACTCCAATGTGTGTGTGATGCAATCAATGCATCACTATAGTCACAACAAATAGTCCTTCTCACCCTTTCACCTATCCCTTCACTGGGTCTCCACTAGAACTGACATGCATTGTAGTTAACTGTTGTTTCTGTTCAGTTGTTAGTGAGTTATTAGTTGTGAATTAATTAAATAATTAATTCACTTAACTCTCACTAGTGTATCATTCAGTTAGACTAGATACAACTAGCTCAACTGAGTTTAACTCACTTAACTGAGTTAAACTAAATAACAACTCCATGAAATACTCTTCCAACTCTGTCATAACTTTTCCACTTCAGTTCTAACTGAGTCCTCCATGCATGAACCACCAGTAAACCCTAGGAATTGTGTAATTCCTTCAACCCACTGATTTTCCAAATCTGTATACTGAAATAAAGTGCTCCAAGAGAATAATTTGATGTTTATTGTCGGATTATTATTAAGAGCTAATAATAATAGACACATATATTTTTAGATCGACGATCTATAAATAGACTTCGCCCAATATTATAAAAATAGAATTTCATCTATTTTTCCAACTTGACCAACCATCCAAAAATAGCATTCTGCAACTTCTGAAATATGATCACCATGTCTAAAAATAGACATAGTCTAAAAATAGACTTACACCAAAAAATAGCCTGCAGGCCCACTTAGTGAAGTTGACTGATTTTCACTAAGCTTCATCATCTTGTTGAATCTCAACACTGAGAGGTAGCTTCTTGTTTCATGGGTTGCAAGAATGTTTGAATGTCCTGAGAAACCTCTTCTCTCGTTTTCTCAGTGTCCAATGTATCTAGAGAAGGAATGTGGTGAATTACGGCCATTGAATCGATTCCACTGATCAGATGTTCATATGTAGACATTGCTTTCTCTAGATCTTTGACCTTATCTTTTGACTGTATCTTCATTCGAATCTGAACCTTTTAATTCTAGGTGCAGACCCAGTCCTTCCTAGGTAGAGTGTCAGGAGCTCACGGGTATATGCTTGACCATTCTAGCATATTATCCAAAGTAGTGGAGGCCTGCTTTAGCTGTACAGTTCTCCATTTGGTTTCCGCTTGTGCTTTAATTAATGGAGTGACTCTCTATTTTATTGTGAACATCTCTTCATACACCTGTTTCATGGTGGCTTCCAAAGTGCCTAACTCCCTTTGAATGGTGAGTGGTAATTCGTTGGCTTGGGCAATTGTGAAATGTAGCCTCTAAATTTCTTCCTCCAACCGTCTCTTATCCTGTTCTGTGTGAGCTACTTTCTACTCAGAAATTTTCAACTTGTTTCATAAAGAGAGAATCTATCTACTCATCCTACTAACGTTTTCTTCTGTGGCCGCTGCAAAGGCGGTACCAGCTAATGAAATCATGATTGGATTGGTCTTGGTATCCAAGACTATGTCCTTTTCTGTTGTGGCTGCAAGAGGTGTGGTAGGGTTCCATGCGAAACATATTCTCTTTTCTTGCCTGATCTTATGTGTGAATTGGTCATAGTTTAGCCTTGTCAGATCTAAGACTTCAATTTCATGTTCCTCGAAGGTGCCAAGTTCAGAGAGAGGAAAACACACACTTGTCATAGGGGTTGTCTGAGGTGCCTCAATGTGTGGTAGTTCTATCTGTTCCCCGATCTCTAGGGTGGAGTTTTTCTTCCCCTTGCTTATTTGGAGGGATCTCCCTATGACATCTAAATTTTTTCCTTCTTCATTCTTTCTTCAGCCTCTACCTTGTCCTGTTCTTATTTTAGCTGGCGCTCAGCCTCTTCCTTGTCCTGCTCTTCCTTTAGCTTGCACTCAGCTTCTTTCCTCTCTTCCTCTTCTTTCTTCTTTTGTTCCTCTTCCTCCTTTTTCCTGCGGGCTTCTTCTGCCTGCTTCTTCTTCTGCTCTTCCCTTAGTTTTTTTGTTTCGCTTATCCTCCTCTTTCTGTTGTGCTAGGGCATCTTGGGTTCTTTTGAGTTCCTCTTCTTTTTCCCTCTCCTCAATTTCTTGTTGTGCCTTAGCCTCTTTGTCTCTTCATTCCTGTTGCTGTTTAGAGAGACTACTGCTTGTATCTGTCCTTGGTTTCTTGGCTTTGGAAGATGAGGCTCCTCCTGGAGTGTTGATTCTTTCCTCTACAATTTGATCATCCTGTTCCCCTTGATCATTAGATTCTTCTGGTGCAATCTCCCTGTCCTTGTTGTACCAGTTCTTGATTCGATCTTCGGCAGGGCATTCCATCTATTGGTAACTCCATTTGAATTTGACCCCTTTGCAATGCGAGGGGACGATTCTTTCAGGATCATATGACCTATGTGATATGGGTGGAAAATGAAAACCCTTGGTTTCCTCAGCCTCTCCTTCTACTTCTCTAAAATCTCTGACCGTGTAGGCACCGATAGTAAGCGAGAGAGTAGGCCATGGTTTTTTCTTGCCCTTGGTGAGAACCTTGGAAAACCCGCTTGTCATCTGGTAGCACACTTATTGTAAGAGAAATTTATCAGTGATGAACTGAGGCAACGTGTCGGGCGCCTTGTACGACTCGAAGACCCTGATGAAAGTACTATCTGTAATAGGAAACCAGTAGGCCACTTGGGTTATTGTCTCCATGGCTTGCTTGGACATGCATGGGGAATCCTTGCCAAACAACTTTCCGTAGAGCGTAGGGATGAAGTTGTGCAAGATTGAATGTATATCTTGTTTGTACTTGGATGCCAAAAACACCTATAACTCCTTATGGATTGGTCGCACGCTCTACATCCCAGTTGTGTGCCCATCCTTAAAAATGACACCTTGCGCATACTGCATCCAAATTTAAGAAGCCATATAAAACTCAGATGCTCATCATTCATTGGGTGCTTGTGCTACATCAATCACTAGTAAAAAATGATGAAATTAATGACCAGGTGACTAAAAATGTTAGTCACCGCAATTATTTCAAGTGAATTACTACTAAATTTGAGAAATTTTAAGTGACCGAACTAAAAATGACTAACATAAATGACTAATTTAGTCTTCGAATAAAATACACGACTAGATAATAAGTGACTAAACTGAAAATGACTAACTTAAATGACTAATTTAGTCTAGGGATAAAATATATGACTAGATAATAAGTGACTAAACTAAAAGCGACTAACTTAAATGACTAATTTAGTGAGGATTAAAATATATGAGTAGATAATTAGTGAAAAATTTAATAATGATTAATGTAAATCAATATTATAGTCCAAGAATAAAAATATGACCAAATAACAAGTACAATAGGTATATGAATTAGTCATTTATGTTAGTAATTTTTAATTGTGTTACTCCATAAATGGAAAATTGCAATTTTGATACTGAAGTGTAACATTTAGAGACAAAAGGGTCTCTAAATCCAAAGACATTTAATTTATTTGGAACTTTCCTTGTATTTATTTATAAAATCCAAAGACAAAATCCCCATATGGGCCTCCAGTCAGTTCCTTTCTTTCGCAACAAACGAATAAACTGTATGAAAAATATAAGAGTTGTGTTGATGGTGTCTGAAAAATCTGAGAGTTGTGCCAATGGGGAAGTAGCATTGTGATTACCCATGGTGCCCACTAGAGAAATTTAATTTCAGTTCTCGTATCCATTAAAACTTTATCATCTTCAGAGGAAGTGTCAATTAGTTTTAAACAAGTTGGTTTTGGATAATGCATTAATCTTTCTAACGATTTGCAAATTCAAAACACAATTTCACTTGATTTGTTTTTCAACCTTGCATAAATTTACGCCTTCAAACAAATGATTGATGGCACAATGGAATTGAGGTTATAGACAAACATTACGGTTTTCCACCAATAGAGGATTAGAATTATTTGGGAATCTAGGTCTCGAATCTAGTGCAAGCTCTCATGGCCTATAATCTTAGCCACAAACTAACCATATCAATATTATGTGGCCCATCATAGATTGATGGTGAGAAATTTCAATTTGAGTTGATGGGAAACTTCACAAAATACATCCATCTATGTAACATGTTGATTTTGATGTGTATACATAAAAATACAGAGAGTGTGTGGCTACAATGGATTGACGGGATCTAGACAGTACCGCTACAGACATTTTGGGACCAACTTGACTAGGGACCCCTCCATGTGCATGAAGAGATCATTATGACACCAATATCTGTCCTTCCTCCCTTTGGTGTTTATCAGATAATATGTGGGACAGATTAAGGTCACTAATTATATATTTTCTACAAATGATAAATAGGTTTAGCTGCCACCCTTAAATCATTAATTCCTTAAAATTAAGCCGGTTACAATTTGGTGGAATAAGCTACAATTCCTAGCCAGCCTAAAGCTGTTGAACTCATTTCAATGGTAGATTTAGGGATTATTCTAAAAACTTAAGAACAACATTGAGATCAAACAATTACTTATCCAAATTACAAATTCTTGGAACATCCTTAAATGCCAAAGAAAACAACAAAGTCAAACAATAGATAATGGATGATAGATGGGTGGGTAGGTATTTACTCATCTTGCTTTTTTAAGGGCCCTAATGTTGTGATTGAGGATAAAGGAGAGAAGCACGAGTTTCTAGGTCATGGTATTTATTTTACATTGATCTAGCCAACATATCGGTTGTTCAAGTGTGCACAATATGCTTGGTGTGATGCAAGGCTTCGTGGGGGAGATGGCAAGGTGAAATTTAATTTATGACAAATGATTTTCAAATAATGAGTGCATGACCCAACTCTCATCACAGATATTGAAAGGAAATTTTAAATATCCATTAGAACTTTCTTTTCCTTGGCACCCAAAAGCTCCAATCCATAACCCTTTTTTGACCCAATATGTCCTTGCACCGGGTCCTTGCCTTTGGATATGTGGTCCTTTGTAGAAAAGGGAAGCTCATATTTTTTAGCTAGGTGTGAAACCTATGGCAATGCCTACACCTGAAAGACATTCCTTCATAATCAAGTATCTGAATACACTCTACCCCAATCCTGAAATCCATGTCTTCTAGAAGAACTTCCCTAAGGTCCATATTAACGAAAGTGCGAGAGTATGTCTTAATCCCCAACTCCAAATATGAAAATTCATGGCTGAGATAAATTCATGGTCTAGATAGGATCCAATTGAGTTACCTCTATCATTGAAAATTATGGAATCCTAATAGTTAGGAGGGAGACCTGGAAGATGAACCTATATTGGGGACATATGTAGCCTCTCCTACTTTGCATCGAAGAGGGGCATCCAAAAATTAAAAATGATAGGAGATGAATCAATTTTCCAAACCATCTAATGTACCTTTTGGGCATCAACCGCATCTTTGAAGCACAAATAAATTCAACCTTGGGCTAGTAGTGAAACCTTTGGAGGAAATTTAACAATAGGCAAAGTTTTCTTATCCGACCATGCTTTTAGGGTTGAGGACTTGAATTTTCGACCCCTTACTTACCCCACTAGATATTTTTGGAAATTTCCTCAATCTTCTGTTTGGCGATGTCGACTCCCAACAACAGAGAAAGGAGGAATTTTTTCTTATTCTTGACACTACAATTTCTTTTCCTCTTCTTTGCTTTCTAAAATTACTTCTGAACCACAATTCATTTTTATTCGCAAGAGTTTTTATCCTAAAAAACCATAGCACCATTCACGATGTTAGTTCAACCTTCCTCTGTTTCCAAGGCAAGGATCTCCTTCACTAGTTCACCCAAGGAGAGTGAGGCCAATGGCACTTCATGAGATTAAGGATAGACAATAAAACAAATCAGAGAGGCTTATGAGAGTGAAGAATCCCCAATGTGTTCAAAAAATTATGAAAACCCTAAGGAAGTCATAACGCGTTGTATGTGTTCCTTTGATCTCTAGGATGGTAGGGAAACTAAACTCAGAGCCAAAGAACCCTAAGAAGAGTTCTCCAGCCCCTTGAAAATTCCTTGGGCCCTAGGTTGACCAAAACTAAAGGACCCTAATAGTGTGTGGCTGGAGCAAGGGTTAGGGCCTCCGAATTTCTAGATGGTATCTTATTGAATTCTTAAATTTTATTTCTAAAGACCTGATAGGCCTAGAAATCGCAATATGTTGACCTTCTAACATGACTTTTAAATGTGAATGTATAAAATACTCGGGACTAGCTCAATTTTGTTGAAACCCCCCCTCCTTCGGTTCATATTCCACTAACTCCTCCTCCATGTGATTCCAATAGTAAGAAACCAACATCTCACTGGGAAATAATATTTGCCCCATGGTTCTGTGTCTTTAAAGGGTTTATCATGGTGGCCATCTCTATACTTCAAAACTATATATTACATGGATAAAAAAATCATGGTTACCATTTAATATTAATTTGCGTTTTGACAAGGATATTAGAGCTTCACATTGTCCAGAGCTCGTTTAGTCTTCATGAAAACTATGCTCTTCTCTAGTTTGAAACTCCACGACCCTTTCTTCACCTGCAATTTTTCTGTGGGCCTCTAGGGTTTCTCCAGTGTTGAATTCCTTTGCCATGGTAGAGATGTAATGTCAACTTTAACATTTTAACTCTATCAAAATAAAATAATAATACTAAAATTTAAAAACATAACATCAATAATTATACTTAATTATAATTAATAATTAAATCAATCTATATCTATCTTAACTCTAGATCTACGTCCAAGTGAGAGGGAGGAATCAAATCTATTGAGGTGCAAACCTCTTTTAGAGTGAAAAGAGATTTGATCCCTTTGGGAATTTGGTAGATCTGAAATTAATATGGATCTAGATTTTGGTAGATCAGAAATTAAGATAGATCTAAATTGGTCATATACAATGAAAAGAATAAAAAAAATATAATAAAAAGAATAAAAAAATGAAAAGACAAAATTGCTTACAAACTCAACATAGTTTCCACCTTTCTTTTAAAAAACACAAAATATTTATAATATTGGAATAACTTAAAAAAATTAAAGTATTTATTATATTCGAATAATTTTTTTTTACATTATGATAAAAGTTTTTGGCTTTCTCTTAAAATGATTTCACTCATTTGAATATCATTTTCCCACTCATTTAAATGTTAAGAAGGTATATTCCATGAAATATTGGTGGGAAGACCTACCACAAATAATATTATGTTACCAACACAGTAGAGAATAGTTACAAAGGGGATCCATCGATACTGATAATGCATTGGAGATTTCAACTCAAGTAATGATGATGAAGCAATTACTAAGTTTCAAGAAGAACGTGGCCCCTCTCGTCCATTTGTGGAGGAGACTTATCAAAAGGTAAGCATTTAATAAACTATTTACTGATAATCTAGCTACAATAGGTGATCAGACATAGTAGCCGTGTTGGAATCTGCTGTGTAATTTATTTTTTGGTTGGATTAGATGAACCAGAGAGCGATGTGATTAATAAAATATCATGAAATTGGACATGGAGCTTTGCATATAGAAAGAGAAGTTTAAGATGACTTGATTTAGTCCTTCTTATATCGTATCATAATTCATCTTGTGCCCTGGCATTGACAACAAATATTTGATGCTTCGCTCTTATCCCTATTTTTTCTACATGTTTCAATAATAACAGACTTCCTCTTTGGTCTGACTCTAACTTCATGTGATGCATTCTCTTCAACACCCACTATCCATCTACCTTTTAGCATACCCAACAAACCCTAATGAGAGAAAATTCCTCAAAATTTTCTTCCTACAACAGTTTATGGGTTACTGTGCTGCTAACATGACATGAAGCCCACATGGTGTTATTTTATAATTCTAAATAATTATTTCCTTTTATCAAACTTTGGCTCTTTTTTAGGTCCTGACTCTAGCTCTTTCCTGGGCTTTGTGGATTTTGTTCAAGCTCTGACTCTGACTTTATCTCTGAATCTATATGAGTTTGAATATAACATAGGAGTTTCCAACTATGGGTTACAATTACTCCAACATCAGTATAATTGTAGAGTATTTCCTGAGGTGTATATATCCTTTGCTATCCATTCACCCTATTCCCTCTAAAATAATTTGAGTTTAAATTTCTAATTTAATATCTCAACATGAACAAAATGATACCTATGTATTCTTCTATCTATATGTCCTCTTGTGATCTGATGTTTATATGAAAATAAACATTAAAGGTATACCTTTGCATTCCTTCTAAGAACTAAAGATGGATTTGATAGGATTATTAAATCAAAAAGACAGTAATTCTTGTAGTTTATGGCTCCATTCCACTTGCAGTCATCTTGTACAGAAGAAGATGAGGCTTGGGAATTCATTGTTGTGTAATCATGTTGATAGTTCAAGCTCATACAAAAAGAAACCCAAAGTATTTATATAATGTAAGCTTCACCTTTATTCCAAGCATTTGAATATTCAATTAAGTGCCAAATTTTATGGTTTCTAGCATAATGCATTTGATTTTGCCGCCTCTTGCAGTCCCTAACTTTTGTATTATAAAATACCGCTCTTCAAAAAAATACTTAGGAAATTTGTAATACCGGTTCAAGATAAATGGTTTTAATTAGTTTCTTGAATACATGGGAAATTAAATTCCCTTTCAAAGATGAATGAAAGGGAATCTCAATATATCGATATATAGCCTAACTACCTAAGTGTTGAGCATATGAATTGCAACAACTGATTTTGAAATATTCCAGACTTTTCAAAGGGTTATCGAATTTGATATTGAAATCTTGGATGTTGCAATAATATTAATTTCTTGCATATGCATGCAATTTCATCGATCATGTCATTTAATCAAAATATATTTTGCAAGCTACAATCAGAGGAGACAAAGGCATGCTTTTGACTTGTTTTCAATTGTTGCAATCGTAATTATGGTTACAAGTGGAGAGAGCAAGTAATTCATTAGAGCACCAAGAAAATCATATCAAGGGATGTTTCTTTGTTAGAGATGTTTTCAACATATGTGTGGAACATGTTGCCAAGGATCCCCTAGTCAAAATATGTGTTTTAGTTCAAAAACAAAATGTTGTACTCAAACTAAAAACAACATATTTGTAGAGCGGGTATGCTTGTCGATTTGGAAATCTATTCGAAAACTTTTCCAGTCCATGTTTATTCATTTTAGTATGAATTATTATTATCTTGTCAATCCGGTGCATTCAGGTTTGTTGTCCAAAATCCAAAGTGCTTCTCATATTCAGAAATTTTTGCCTTTGAGGGTTGTTATGATTTATCAGAATGTGGGTAGTGTCTATATTTATAATATTTCTTAGTTGGATTGTTACCTGGTACTTTTGAATTGAAAGCTTAGTGAGTATCCTTGATATATTCCTTTATACTTCGTTAAATGGGACAAAAATATACATCCAGGATTAGTTGTAGCAACCTCACAACAACACCCATACCAAAGGGTATCATATGAAAGTGAAGTAGTGTTGAGGTTTCAAACTTAAGAAAAACTGAGCTCAGAACAAAATAAAATTTTTATCAGCAGTGGAAAAGCAGATGTCGGCTATGAGATACTTACCAGATTTAGTCCATGATATTGTTTTCCTTTATTGTAGGAATCTCTAGACAGTACACAGGATTTCAAGAAGAAAGACAACTAAAATGGTGTAAAATAAAGAACTACCTCTCTGCAAGTTATCAGTTAGACTATTCAAGCCCTTGTTATCTGTATGAAAAATATAAAAGGTACTGCAAAAAGGTAGTTGGAAACATAGATCATTGTAAAATGACTATAATGAAAGGGTTTTGGAACTTATTTTCAAGATAAAATCCCAAATTTTCCTTAGACTACTTGAGAAATAAAATTTGGGTAGGTTTTGCATGAGCGATAAGCTATAAATTTGAGAGAAAACTTTATATTTCATCAATTGTACTTCTCTCTGAGGCAAGGTACAAGGGACCCACCTCCACCTAGTGATTTGACTGCAAAATTCTACTGAGGTGTATATATTCTATCCCACTCTGGATTTCATCCTTTGGCCTCTTATGAAACACATTTTTGTTACTGTCAAGCCCACTCAAGCTCTAAAAACTCCTAATGGCCTACTTTACCTAACCCTACAGACTCCTACAATTTACAACTTTTCATTTGGTATCAATATGTGACCAAATGAAAGCACCATACTACAAACATATTGCTTTAATGAGGCCTGGATGAGTAAAAAAAGTATCAAATAGTAGTAAATAATAAGTCTAGCTGATCTCAAAATTATGTTAAAAATATATTCCAGGCTTAGGAATGGTTTGTGTTGTAAGGCTCATGAATGCTTTTGTGATTTACTTATATCCTCTTTAAACCTATCTTTGTTTTAGATTTTTCTGTTATGTATTTCGAATTATATTGAATTTGAACTTTTTTCACCAACATGCATTATTTTTGAATAATTTTAACTTTTTTAGACTTCTTGGATTGATCTACATATGCTACACTTCTAATTTCAACTATACTCTCATAAAAAAGGCATTTCAGTAATGTATGAAATTCATTCTCACATTTGGGTGTCTTCTAAATACTAGAAAAACGAGAACACTAAGCGTTGCATGTTTACCTTCTAATGTAAGAAGTCAAGGTAATATGGAACTAATATGAATACAAAGTCATTATTGAACACCGATGCACCAAGATCTTGTCAAAATTTACTTTTAAAATCAAAACTTAAAGCAATATAGACTAGGATTGTTGTACTTAATAAATAATTTACAATGACATTATATCCTCTTGCTAGGATTTAGTTCCTTCTTTGATATTTTGTTTATGATGAATAGGATATGGTTGGTTAAGAGTAATGATTCATAGAAGGAAGTTTCATTTTTCAAATATGTTTAATTATTACGTGTTTATATTTTTTAAATGTTTCTCTCTACCAATAAGGGAAAAAATCCTTATAATATACTTTATTGACTTTGCTTGCAGGCTTCTGGAGATTATGTTTTTTGTCCTAATAGTTCAAGATGATTCCCTATTGGGACTTCCAGCAAGTAGAGTTGTGATATATTACCCTTTCATTTGTACATCAACAACATTTAAGTAGAATAAATGTTGCATCATCTAGGATAACATGCACTGGGAGGATGAGTTAGGTGCGTTCTTTCTTATACAATATAATATTCACAATCATATATAATATAAACTAAGTTCCAACTAGAATTGTATTTTATGTATGCAGTTGCAGTTTGAACTTTGAAAATGCTTTCGAAACTAAATGAACTATAATTTACCTCTCGAAATGGGTAATTTTAAGGCATGGCTCTCCCCATCTCAATTTTAGTGTTGCTAACAAGTGGTTACTTTTAACAACTTTTATAAATGGACATGTTATACAGTCAATTATAAAGGGAGATCTAGTGAGTGAAGTGCATCAACAATTTTCGCCATGGGCATCACAGGTTTGTTTCGAAACTGCATATCAAATTTTAGAATCTTAAACATAGAATGAGTGTCAATATGGATCCATTGTGATGTTGGTAAATCATAGGAAATTATAATATAGGAGACATTATTTAAATGGTTTTGAAACTTTTAGCTAGATTGTAGTATACCTAGGGGGGATAATACAAGGTACAGAGGGAGGTACCCAAGGGAATAATATGATGTAATAATATAAGAATGATTTATCCGGAAGATTTATATCTAATATAAGAATGATAAATAATTGGGCCATAGTTAATAAATAAAGTGGTTAACCCACATTATTTAAGGGACCACATGTAGCTAGGGAATAAAGTGATAAGCCCATTGTATTGAATGTATGGTATTGAGATACCCATGGTAACTACCCATGGTATTGCATGTATGAAACCTATATAGAGGCTAGAGTCTCTCCATTGAGAGATGTCAAGGATTATTGTATGGGCAAGCATATGGCTTGTGGAGTGATCTCCTTCCTTAAGGAGTGAATGTATGGTGTTTCCCTACCTTAAGGGTTTTGATAGTAATGAAGATCTGAAGTTTTATCTTCAATGGTGTTATTTCTTGGGCATATTTTCCATTTTTATACATTTTCTTGTCAGATCTACTACATAGATCTACATTCAAAGAGAGAAATAATTGAAAGTATAATTTATCAATGGAAAGATATTAGCAATTTATAGCTATAAAATATCAAAACTAGGATTTTCCTTCATGTAAATGTAAATACTCAGAATCAGTGTTTTAAAACTCTGACTCAAGTTCCGAACCGGTTGAGGGTCAAATCCGACTTCGACTCCAACTCAGTATCAACTCGGATGATTCGGTTTCAATGACTCGGTCTTTGTAAAAGATACATTAAATATTTTTTTTTAATAAAAAACATGATTTTAAAGATTTTCATTCATGTTTCCAAACACAAAGCATTAGAATATAAACAAAAGACAACATATGATCAAAGTAGGCTCATGAATATATCCATTATATCAAAATGGCACCAAGTGCACTGTCCAATACATACATGATATAGAGATCAAAACAAAAACATAAAACTAAGGAGGCTCTAAATGGCCTCTACAACAAAACATGACTAGTCACTACTGCTAGACAAGGCAAGATCTTGTGGCTCAGGCTCTGAATCAGAGGGGGGAACCTATGGCTCCTCCTCATCAAGATCTTCAACTGGAACTGTACTAGCTTGCTGAGCCAAAAACCAACTCCACAACTCTTTCACAAATTCCTCAGAAATGCTCAGTTAAATACAATGAGATAGCGGTGAGGAAATGAGAGAGGTTGGCTAGCTTTCATAGGTTTGGGAGGGGTTAAATGGCATACGAAAACCCTAAAACCGAATTAAAATCTCAATTGAGATCCGTTTTGGGCTGTTTGTGGGGTCCACGACTGGTTGTCCATGGCTAGGCCGGCTAACTCGAACTCGACTGAGTCGGCCGGTTTGTGACCAAACCGGCTGAATTAGTGACTGGCTCGGCCAACTCAGTCACAAAACAGCCTCCAGACCAATTCTTCTATTGATTCGGTCCGGCCAGTGGGTTGGCTCATTCGGCTTGGCTAAATCGGAGTCATTCTAGTCATTTTTTAAAACTATGCTCAGAACACTAATTTTTCTTAGTTGTGGGCTTCATCATATTCAGTGGGAATTCTTCTTTGTTGATTTGTATAAGAATCCATGATCTCTCAAAGTGAAGTTTTATCTTCTCCTAATCCAAAATCAGATAGGTAGTGTTGTCAATCACTTTTCCCCCTTGAATAAATCCCAAGGGGTTCGATTGGACAGTTTAGGAGAGCTGCAACTATTGCCATTAATCCTCATGTCAAAGCTAGTGAATGCTAGTTCTAGGGCATGTATCTAGGATAATTGGTTGATCTAGAATCCAAAATTTGTCACTTAACCTTCCAAATTAGTGAATCAGAAGCATGGATCTAGTCTTAAATTCTTCAAAATATGCAATAAATATACCAACATGTTCATTAAATTTTGAATTATCTGTGAGAATAACAATTAAATATGTGTGATAAATAAATTAAAATCAATGAATGCAACAAGTAATTTTTCCATATATTTGAAGTTTTTTTGCAAGGGTATGTGTTGGGGGGAGGGGGGGGCGGGAGTGATGGGGAACAAGAATGATAGTAGGAGATACAGGGTGATGGGTAGGGAGGTTGTATTGATGCGAATGGAAACAAGGGAGCTAGATATGGATATTGTGTAGATGCAAAGGTCTAGGAGAAAGGGCACAGGTAGAGTTTCACTAAAATGAGGAAAGTTGTTGCCTCGGCAATAGTGGTGACACTTCCCTTTTCCACTGGGCTTATCACCTTGTGAAGGATTTGAGATAGTTGTCCCATTGACCTATTTTGGTCATTTGTGGACATTGAAAAAAATGTTTTCTTTATTTCCACATGTGCAGTAGAAAACACTAGTTTGGGATTAAATTAAAAAGAAAACGTTAGGGTTGATAATTGGTGTGGGATGAGAAAATCATGAAAGTGAAGAAGCATAGAACTCAATGCTTCATAATTTCCAACTTAAAAATAAGGTATTCAAACTGCATTCTAGAACTGTTGGGATCAACCTCTTTCATTGTTAGTTGTTGGTTGATTTTCCATGTTTTAATCTAACAAGTTTGTTGGACACAAATGAATTTTGTACTCAATAAACTATTGGAAATATTCTAGTTCCACCGCCTATGTGTGAATGTGGTTGCATTCAATAACGGGTTCAAAGTACAATCAGAGAGTAATTGTCAAAAATTTGTTTTCCATCTCCATTATTCCAAAATATGATGGTTCACAGGTTGTTTTCACTTTCTATTGATTCATGTACAATATTCTATCATTCCAAAAACTGGAATATGCACTTCCTATGCATCCATTTGTAGAGTTTGTTCATGCCTAAAAAATGGATTCATCCTCAACATTAACTTATAATAGATAGCATGTTAATATGTGACAAGGGTGAATTTGGATTATGTACAACTACATAAGAGATCCAGGATGTAGAGGATGATGTCGAAGAACTCCTGTGTAAAATGGTCAGGTTGTGAACAAAGAGGTCAAGCGTCCTTTTCAAACTCAACTGTCAAAACACTATAAAATGATGATGTTGTGTTAACTGGGAAGACTTCTCTTATCGATAGGATAATACTCTGGAGTTAGTTGTACATGAAATGCCATTAACTAATTCTAGTTCAATTCATCAAGATGTAATGGGTTCATGGTTGAACTACCTTATTGATGATTCATTAGAAAAGGGAATATTGCTTTGAATTATTTGGAGGGTTTTTCTTTCTATATCTCTAAATCTAGGTTACTAGATCCAAGGTTATTTAATTCTCTATATTTTTATTTCACCCATTTACTTATCTTGGATCTAAGACAAGCACTTAATTGAGTTTTCATGCGTGGGAAAATTGAATATGTATTGCTCATTTGAGGTCAATTTACAATGACTTGTGCCAATATTGAAATATGTTTATGATCTAAACACTTAAAGAAGACTAATTAATGTCAATATAGGGTGAACAGCCTACTTAATAATAATTGGAACAATTCATGCCATTTGAGATTGATGTCTAGGGTTAACTTCAAGCCTTCATGAAGCCATGGTATGAACAACTTCTTGGTTATTCATTTAACACCTTAATGCATGTGATTTATTTCTTGTATGTAATTTTACTCACTCTACAACAAGGTCTGAAATGTGCCATCTTACACCTTGATTATTTTAATGTTTTTTTTGCACAATGAAGTATTAAATACCTTCTAATTCAAGGTAAACAATGACCTCAACAACCCACTTATAATTCAAAAACATACTCAGATATTTCACTGACATAAAAAATTTTCTTTGGTTCTCACTGTTTCTTTATGTATTTTATGTGGTCAAGTCCTGAAGTTTATTGCACCATTGTTTGATGATCTATATGCTCTGAAAATGAGCCATATAACACTTAATTTTTCATCTCTTAGCATTGGTGATGAGGATTACATCTTGTGACATTGTTTAAAGTGTCCTTAAAGCAAATCAATACACAAGGTTGACAGAGTTTGAAGTAGTTCAGGGTTTCAACTCCCTCTGAAGGCAAACCAACAACATAATAAGTCTAAAAATCAAGACTATAAGGCTAGTGCCACACCTGATCTCAGACTAAAGCACCCTTAATCTACACCTAGCGCATCTAACACAAAATTGTGTGTTCAAACTTAATTTCTTCACTTTTTGAGCATGATAATGACTTCTTCTAGGCTAGAAAGAGTGCATTATACAAATTATAAGTTTCCATAGCATATTTATCATATTTGAAGATTTAACAGAAAGCATCGTGAACTTTGTTTAATATGGGTTTCAGAACTGTAAAGGATATGTTCGGTTGTGCAGATATGCTAGAGATGGATAAAGTGGTCATAGACAGTAATAAGAAGCTTGAAAATATCGATATTTCTTTGCTACTTCGAACTGCAACAAAATTTCACCTAGAAGCTACTAAATATTTTGTTCAGGCACAATATCATGGTTTGGATATGGTACATTTGTGTGGGGCTCCTCCTTGATCTTAAATCAAACATTAGATAATCCATGCTCCCCCTTGTTGTGGCTCTTCCTACAATTTATCTTCTAGCAGCCACCCTTTACATAATTACTATGTTATGTATCCTCCTTTCATGAAGCCACCCTTCCACATCATTTAGAATTTCCATTGCTTTTAGACACAATTTTTTGTTAATGAGGGGGGTTTTTAGCCTTGGTGGTTTTGAGGGATCACAAGGAGGTGTTCAACTCTCCATCTCCCACTCCATGGCCTCTTTACTTTTGTCTCTAGAATTTTCTTCACCATGATGTTTTGTTGCTTATAATCTTCAATCATAGGGTAATCATAAACTATTGAACGAAACTGTTAAGAGAAACAAAGGATGCTGAGGTGAAAAATAAGTAGATAGTGCATTGCAAAAATGACTTTGATATGAATAAAAAATCCTTCCATTATATCTTACCCCATAAGGATTCACCATGTTGCACACTCATATAATTAAAGGAGGCCTAGATTAAAGCCTTGCAAGTGTAATGCCCCCAGTCACCTACTGTGGTGTTTAACTACCTATGTAACCCATTATTTTGTGAATTTTTTTCTTCAATTCACCTCCTGTAACATATGTTATCTGTGTCTAATGAATTCTATGATGCATTTCACTCATTCTATGATGCATTTCATGAATAAATTGGAACATTAAATTTTGTTCATATTGTGTAGTGGATGAATAAAATGGAAGAGGAGGCCTCTTGACATGAATAAAACCCTTCCTAATGTAAAAAGGGAATCTCTGAGCAACTTATTTAGCAACTCCTAGTGTGAAAGGGGCCAACTGCATGAGGACAAGGTCAAGTTGACCATTTCAACCAGTGCAGCCTAAGGAGGAGTAGCTTGCCTAAGAAGACAGTACAGTTTTGGAGGGAAGAGATTCAAATGAAGATGGAAACCCTAAGAGGTGGGACCCAAGGTGAAGGAGCTCACAACTACATAAGGACGAGAAAGGCAGCTTTGTGGGGTTAGCTTGTGTATTTCGATTCCATGTCTGCCTAGACATTTTCTGCAAACTCCTGCTGCTCAACAGAGTTTGGAGGGATTCATGTTTAGGAATTCCTTCTCCTTCATTGAGTGATCTCTTGAAGGGGTTGTGCTTCATTTCTCCCACATCTGAATTTTAGGCCAAGAATTTCTCACATTTGCAACGTTATTTCTGTATCAGAGGATGATGTGTAGCTAGGCAGTGCAGTGGGAGGGTTGTTTCATCCTCTCTTGTGCATTTCCATTCAGTGGAGGGAGTTTCTCTTACATTGAGGCAGCTATATAGGAGATTTCAGACCTCATTTCAGATCTTTGCATGTGGCCAAATCATGTTCCATCCACTACAGTGCAGTTCACTGGGTAAACTACGTTATTTTTGTGAGGCAACAGCTGTAGGGTTTGATCCATTACTTGAGAGTTGATTCTTTGGAGGAAGGGCCAACCCTTCTCCCAGAAAGCTCTATATTTCATTCCTCCTTGGTATTTGAGTATTTTTAGATATATTTATACTCAATGTTGTAGTAACTTCATTTTCCAACTCTACATTTGTAGATCTGCATTTCTATACATTGTACCTTCATGTAACCCTTGCCGGGGGATCTTTGTTTTGTAGAAAGAGGAAGGAATTCTCATTTTTCTCACCATTGGATGCTCATGGATTTCTGATCTGATATGTCATATTATTTATTGCAGAAACCCTAGTAAAAATAATGCTATTCTTTTTTCAGTCTTTCCTGCATGAGCTAGACTAAGGGGTTTTGAGCTAGAATGAGGCATATTGTTTTGAGAGTGTTGTTTATATGAGCTAGATTCATTTTCTTAACCTATAATTCTTCAAGTGAGTCATATATTGGATCATATAAGGTACCACAGTTCCATTTCCCACTTATACATCGTTATTTTCTGAAGACAGTTGTTTGTGCTCACATGTTGCTGCAATTTTCAGCTAGTTCATTTTGGGAGATTTGAATAACCTGCTTAAGGTTATTTCTTTGAGCTAAAATTATGAAATGAGGTCAAATAATACATGATCTAAGGCATCACAGCAGCGGTTGGCCTTATTTTAATATCTTCTTCATTATACAACGTCCCCAAGGAGCTTACTGCAACAATTTCCTGAGTAGGGAACATCACATATCTGTAGACAGAGATTGAAAAAGGCCAGGTAGCCTCTGGTTCTCACCCTATTTTTACATGTTACATAACCAATAAATGCCTCAGCAGTCCATCTCTGGCACAGACTTGTGATATTTCTGAAAAACGGGATATTACAGAATGGAAGAATGATAAAGAAGTGTGGACACTCATTCAAAAGTTGCAGCAAGATCCTAGTACATCTGATACATTTAGTTGGAAAATGGATTCCTTATGGTACAAATATCACTTATATATTTTTAATAAGTCCCAATTAAAACAAAAGAATATTTTGGAATCACACACCTCTCCTTTAGGAGGACACTCATGATTTTTAAAAACTTACTAGAGGGTGAAGAAAGATTTTTTCTGGGATGGCCATAAATCTGATTTTCAAAAGTTTGTGGCGAAATGTTTGGGTTTCCAGCAAAATAAAGTTGAGACAATTAAGACCCTAGGTATGCTACAACATTTATCCATTCCAAGTCAACGTTGGGAGGAGGTTTCAATGGATTTTATCACAGGTTTACCTAAGTCTAAAGGAAAGAGTGTCATCATGGTGGTAGTTGATAGACTTACCAAGTATGCACACTTTTGTGCATTATATCATCCATTTAAAGCAATTAAAATTACCACTTAATTTATGGAAACAATTCAAAAGCTATATGGAAACCCAAAGATTATTTTAAGCAACAAAGATCCCATTTTTACTGGAAATTTTTGGTCATAATTATTTTCTTGTTTGGGTACTCAACTAGCTCATAGCTCATCTTATCATCCTCAATCCGATGGGAAAATAAGATAGTGAACAAATGTTTGGAAGTATATCTTTAATTTTTTTTATCTGATAAAAAAATACAATGGGTCAAGTGGTTACCTCTAGTTGAATGATGGTATTACACTTCCTTTGATACTGCAGAAAAAATGACCCCATTTATGGCACTTTATGGATATCATCTATCATCCATCACATCATCTTTAAGAGAAAATTCTAAGGTTCAAGCAATGGAATATCACATCGAGCATCAGCAAAAATTTATCCAACTCTTAAAGGATAACCTAAATTTGGCACAAAATCGAAAGAAACAATAGGTAGATTAAGATCATAGTGAGAGAAGTTTTGATGTGGGAGATTGGGTATTTTTACGGCTACAAACATACAAAAAAATGTCCCTCAAGCAAGCTAAGAAGCATAATAAATTATTGCCAAACTATGGTCATTACAAGGTGTTGGAAAATATTTGTACTATGGCATACAAATTGGAGCTTCCTGCTTCTCTAGTGCACCCAGTTTTCCATGTTTCATGCTTAAAGAAGGTTATAGGTGACAAAATTCCAGTTCAAACAATATTGCTATAAATTGATGAGGAAGGAAAAATAATATTGGAAAATGAAGCAATAATGCAAACAAGAAATCATAAACTATGAAATCGATCAATTTCAGAGCATCTCATCAAGTTGAAGAACTTAACCATTGGAGATTCCACATGAGAGGATGAAAATTTTATACAGAAGCATCTAGAGATACTCAAGTGTTGAGGACCACACGTTTTTGAAGGAGAGGGGCATGTTAGATCCCTATATTACTAGTGTAGTCACTTATTGTTGTTAGTGTAGCCCCCTTATTGGTATTTGTACCCCTATAGTCCCCATATTGTTATTATTGTGCCCCACAAAAGCCCGCTATTGTTATTTTTATGCCCTTACATTATTATTGTTAGGTTATCTAGGATTATATTGTGACCCCCTAGACTCCTATATATAGAAAGGAGGATTTTTCATTTGTATCATCCAAAATTTTTTCATTTATGTAATGTAAAGGAGGTTTCCCCCTCAAAGAGGCTTATTTCTAAGTCGTTGATCTATCTTTTCTTCTATTTTGTGAGTTGGTTTCATAACAACTGGTATTAACCTTTTTATCAATCAGGAGAAACATGGTTATGATGTGAACTGGGCCACCGATGTAGGTCTGCAAGTTTTTTCTATTCACCTCCAAGTCCTTCTGGGTGGCCATTTGTTCGATCTGCTCGAAGTACTGATATATCCCCTGTCAGAATTTTTTTTTGCGTTTAGTCTCGGTGAGTGTACCAACTGATGGGATCCAGTGGGTTCTCACCATGAAATACAAACTAATATACATACGTACATAATAGGCCTAAATGTTTCCGATAAATGAGGTGAGTTGATTTTTGTTTTAGATCAACATTCAAACTCTTGCTTTCTCTATCTTTGCCTGCGGCTTCATCTTCTTCACCAGTGTAAGCGGTGCTGCCTTGTATCACATTTTCCACTCATGCATGATGGTGATGGAAGCTTGTACATTCTTAAGGATATTGATAAATTATCTTCTCTTCCATTGAAATTCATGTAAGTAGAAAAATACCTTATGTACGGTGAAAAATCCTCATAAAGGTCTCGCATAGTATCTCCAAGAGTGGATACTTCATGAAGTATTGTTGCTCTTATCTCCTCCTGGTAGACCTGTAAGAATGGTGCATTATACGTTGTTGCATAAAGCTACTCATTATCTTTCCAGACTTCCTGTAAATTCTGTGCCAACTTCTTGTTCTCGACCAACAAGCATTGTGTGTTAGATCTTTCTGTACCCGCGAATGATAAGTTGGAATAAAAAATGGCGTTTGTATTCTTTATGGTGTTCGCCATTATCACCCTTTATCTCATAAATGAAGGTGATGTATGATCATCCTGGAAGTGATTTCTCCGCACTTATACAATATTCTTCCGGAGTTCATCAAATGCCAGTGTGTACACATCCATCATCGGATCATAATCAAGGGGAACTACCTCTCATTCCTCACTCGGGGCTGGCTCTGTGGCCAGAGGTGACAGAGTTTGAATAGAGACCTATGGTGAATTAGGCATCAACTCCACATCTTCATATAGTGGCTCTGGTCCCAACTCCATGTCTGCAATTTCAATCAATTGCTCAATCTCTTGAGAAAGCTCCCTTTCCTGAATTTGTTCACTCACTCCTTCTATTCCTGACTAATCTTATATCTGCTTTTCAACATGTATGGGTGTCGGATCTTATGCTCTGGCACCTTTCCTTATGTCTTATCCCTACTTCTACTTCTCCTCACATTCTCTTCTTCTTAACTCGTGTTCTTCCCTTAGATCTTTCTCTGCTTTCTTTTCTCTTAGTTATGCTTCCTCTACCTCTACTTTCTCTCTTTCTCTGCTCTACTCTTTGCTTCCTCTACCTCCTCTTTGATTCTATTGCCAAAGCTGCTTGTTAAATAATGGAATCTTCTTGTATCTTCCAACTTTGTTCCTCCTCTTCATTATCAACAACCTTCCTCTTTCTCTTATCCTATATTCGGCTACTGTCTTCTACTGTTGTCTCTTCTGGAACTTTTGCTATCTAAGGAGTAACTTGAGAAGTCCCAGTTATGGTGATCGGTTCACAAGGTTTGTAGGAGTTATAGAAATTATTCCATGGTTCCTCCTCCAACCACTGATATTCACCACTAACTAGTTATAGTAGATTCATGCATAATGCTCCTTGGATATTCCCCTTGGATCATATGGATTGAAGTCTTTTGTACCAAATTCAAACTTCAATATGTATTTCGATTCAGTATCTGAAAATTTGAGATTATTGATCTCGCATAATCCAATTTGGAAAGGAAGAGTCGGACATGGTTCCTTCTTCATCCTGTGAAGTGTTGTTGACAACCCTATGGTGATATGGTAAGATACCACTTGCATGACAAGTTTTTTGGTGGAATATCTTGGCAAAGAATGTATCAGCTTCTGCTCGTTGAATAATCTGATCAATGTGCCACCCAGTAAGGTGAACCAATCTATAATATCTAATATCATCTCCATCTCTCTTTGTGACAAGAAAGGTGGGTCCTCTTGAAATATAAGCCTGTAAAGTGGGATAATAGAGTGATCAGTAACCTACTCCATAACTCCTATATGGCTATAAAATGAGAGAAAATTACAGTAGATATGCACGAAAATTTCTCTCGGTGTCCACATCCAATTCATACCACGAAATGGATTTTGTGCAAGATCACATCCAGTACATATGCATTCAAATAGAATATTTCTTGCTCGCCCTTGGGAGGATCCCGAGATTTTGCTACATGGGCTCTTAGTTGATGAGCTAGAAGGTTCTACCAGTTGAACGACTTCCCCTCATTCACCACCTGGTTCAATAAGATATCTCACCCTTTAGGAATAGTATCTGTACTCGGTTGGCCATATATTCTATAATCTAGGATGACCAAAAGCTGACATGCCTTTTTGAGTGACCTTGTATTGTACATTTGGGTGGGTATTGTTGAGCCTCAAAAATTGTGCTTTCCTTCACCTCATTTTACCTCATTTTCCCTTGTCCATTTCTATCTTAAACCCAATTGATCAATAAATATAGTTAAAATTACTTCTAGAATGATTTACATGACTGACTTGTTGAATTTTGTGATTTTTTCCATTGTTAAGCATTTTGACCGGAACTAACTGCAGAATGCAGACATTCCATAGCTAACCGGCGATTCTGCAGCTGCCTTCATGTTTGAGTATGTTCCAGGTGGCCTCTTGAGAAAAACCACATA
>CM076584.1:116525478-116622921 GCA_034641835.2 Pinus albicaulis | reverse complement strand
AACATTTAGTCAACAGTAATCATCAATTTCTGCACACAGAGACTAATTTCTCTGGAAGCCTCAGATTTCTTTGGCTTGTTTTTTTTTTCAGCACGAAAAAAATACTTCTGGTTTATATAAGTGTACCAGGGCACAAAACTATGCAAAAACAAAAAACCATCTTTGGTTTTACAATATTCACTGTTTTCAAATCCACAGTCCAGAATTTCTCAGTTTTATAGCATCAAAAAAAGCATCACAAACTAACTCCTGTTTCTTGTTTACCGAATTACCTTCAGTCCAATAACAAAGAGGTCTGAAATCAAAGTTCACATACCATCATATTGGTTCATGCCTTAGATTTCTTTGGCTTGTTATTCTTATAACTACATAGACATAATTAATAAAGAGATTGAGGACAGAAAAAAATCTAGGGCTTAGTCTCCACTACTCAACATGTTTTGTGAGAAATAATACATAGATTGATTTCTCTGAGTGCCTTAGCGTTCTTTGGCTCATTTTTTTAATCACAACAACAATAAAAAATGCACTGAGAATTTGTTCTTAGTCCGATTATGCAATTTTTATAAGACAGATTATGCAATATTAATAATAAACATAAATTTATTGCAATTTAGGGAAAGCTCGTTCATGTTTTTTTCTTTATATTGGAAGGTTTACTTGATTTTTGAAGTAATTTTTAGTAGATCATAGTGTTGGAATATTTAAAATTCCAGAACAACAATGGAGAATAAAACTCCCCTCTTCAATACGGAGAAAATATAAAAAAAAAATTCTTCACTGGAAACAGAGTTTTCACTGTAAAAACTATTTCATTAAACTTCAAAACTTTGGTTACAAAATCTCCTCTGACTGAGGGAATAAAAAAACTTTGACTGCTTCAAAACACAGCTCAACACAAAACTCACACTCTAAAATTTCACTCTATCTGTGCATTTACAACTCACTGCTTTGAATTGTCCATATGATGTATATATTATATATATATGGACCTGTACGCACGACATTTTTAAAACAAACATTAAAGAACTTTGACCACCGGACGTAAACCAAAAATTAAACTCTCCTTCAATCAATTTCGGGTGCCAAAAAAATTTGCTGACGTCATCAAAAATGTGACGCGAAATTTCTATTCAATCTGCTTTATGAATTTTTTGCGTCCGATTTTGGGCACTCGTACGGACGGCTGAGTGTGATGCGAAATTTCTATTAAATCCGCCTCAGTGAGATTTCAATTTCGGGTGCCAATAAAATTTGCTGACGTCATCAAAAATGTGACGCGAAATTTCTATTCAATCTGCTTTATGAATTTTTCGCGTCCGATTTTGGGCACTCGTATTTCAAATCTGGAAATTTCAGTTCTGGGACCACTGTCCTTCAATTTTTTAAACTCTGATCAATCAAAAATGGCAAGCGGCTCTCTGCAACGTTTTTGTTATACTGCGATCTTGACTGATCGTTGGAAATGGAAGGCGGGTGCCTGTACATCAGCTGTAAGTAATTTCAACACATAGCATATATTGAGGAAATATTAGTTTGACAAGAATCATTTATTTCTCTTGAAACTTTAGGTATTAAAAGTCCATGACACAGATATATCACACTCCAAAATCCAAAGAAAATGGAAGAGCGTTCAATTTTTTTAATCAAACTTTTATTGGTGAAGGGTTAATTTATTACGAGAACTTCATTAATGAAGTGAAAAATTTTAAACGTAACGTTTATTGACTAGAAAAATAATGACCAAAACGTCAAAAAAATTTGTGTGACGGGTAAAGAGAAATCCAAATTCCAACCCTGCCTGCCACTTGTTGGTGAGTGGAGGTTATTCACTTTTGGTGAGTGGAGGTTATTCACTTTTCATTTACAACTTACCAGGTTACTCATGTTACCAATATTTTCACATGGCTCGCTTTTAGGTGACTACTTATTGTACTTCTTCTTCTTTATAAAGAACAATTGGTAGATAATTGTATATATTATTTGAAATCTATAACAAATCCAGGCAACAAAATTACAAAAAATAGAAAATTATGCAAAAAATTCACCAGGGCACTACTAATGTGTAGATACCCTATCATTTCTTAGATCCTCATAACTTACCAACACCTACTATATTGGTATACACATAATATGGCATTTACCTGAAGTATTTCATATGTATCTAGAAGTAAATAAGTTGTATGACAATTGTTATGGCAAATATAAGATGTGTATTATAGTTTATATTTCAATTTTTCTAGCATGCATGTGCGGTCCATATAGTGACTACAATTACCAATATATTTCAGTGAAGATGTGAAGATGATCTCTCATTAAGTCCTAATTACTTAAGGCATCATTAATTAGCTTTCCAAATGAATAAAATATGTTAACAAATTAGTAAAAACTAGGAAAACAAATCATGCTTTAAAAAAATATGGCACAATGAGTCACACTCTTAGATTTATTTAATTACTCATCAAGTGTCACTACAACATATATATGATCACCATTACCATAGAAATGGGACATGTGACCATCATTTTGGTTTCTCCAATGACATTCCACATCATGAGAATTGTTTAGGGTTGATTGTGTTGATTTTTTTTTAAACAAATCATTTATACATTTTATGGAAATTATAGACACAATTTATAATCACATTACAAGATCATGATGTATGGATATTCCTTATCATTTCTTAGATACTCAAAACTTACCAACACCTAATAGATTGATATACACATCATATAGAATTACCCCTAGAATGCCACATGTATCCTAAAACAAATTAGTTTTATGGCAATTGTTATGGTGCATATATAATGTGTATTACAGTTTATCTTATAATTTTTTTGAAGTAGCATACAACAATTTACATAGTGATATGAGAACCACTCTCTAGAGTATACATCGATTTTGTACACATGGCTTTTCAGATGATTTTTAAGATATATCATTGGTGATGCTCACATGATTATATAATGAACCATTAAGTTGAACTATGAAATTATTCCTCACAACACACACATATTGATGAATTAATAATTTTTCTCATATAATTTTTTTACTCTATTTTGAAAAAAAAAAGAAAAATTATATATAATTATTTCTAAGAAGAACAAGAGAGAGTTACTTACCATATCTTCGTAAAACATATAATAGCGACGTTTGGAGGAAGACGTCTACCGACGCTTTGGGGCATAGTGTCGCAATTGCGACACTTTTTATAAGTGTCGGTAGTGCGACACATTTCTATAAATGTCGGTATAGCGACGGTTTCCCAAGATCAATGACCCAAAGTGAACGATAACTTACCTTTTACTTTTCGGTAAGCGTCGCTCTTCTGATGTTTTGAACGATTTCCATTTTCGTCGGTCTTATGACACTTTTGCAATAGTATCGCACTGAACCCGATAACTTACCTTTTCCCCGCACCTTTCCTTTTCATTGTGGCCGTTCGCTCGTTGAATCCAGATCCGACGGCGCTAATACATTTCCGCGCTCATAAAGTAATCGTTTGATGTTTTGGCAAAGCCGCGCGAAATGGGTGGTTTTTCCAAACCACCCGCGCTTACGTGTCGCCACCACGTTGTATCGCGTTCAAAAAGCTAGTTTCCGCTTACCACCATTTACCCTCACGAATACCACTGGCGGTATTCCCTAAACCTCATCCGTTTAACCCGAGTTTAATGTAATTTAACTATGGTTATACCATCGAAGGATAACATTAAAATTATTATTTGCATTCAAATTTTCACCTTTTCGCTTTAAACCTATAAAAACATTGCAGAACCGTTTTCCTCAAAATCACGCCGTTTGAACCCTGAGAAACTTTGCAGAGCCATTTTCAACCTACCAGTACCATTTTTCGACGCCCATTGCCCCGAATTTCCATTACAAAGTACTACATTGTCCTCTGCGAAGCCATTTTCAAAAAATTGAAGACTGAGCACCTCTGCAACGTCTTCAACCGAATTCCGCTGGTTCTCCAGGTACTTTTATTCGAATTTGCCCTCTGAGATTTCAAAATTCCCGTCGATTTCAAATAATTACCAAAGTTACTACAAAAAAGTGTCCATTTTTCAGGGAAAACTCTGTCAAAATTTCCCTGGAATCCCTAATTGCCCTTTCTCGCAGTTTTTTCCATACCCTGGTCCGTTTTGCTGTTGAAATTGATTTTAAATACACGTCCTGAGCTTTAAATTCCTTGCATTTCCTAAAAACCCTGCTCAGAAACCCCATTTTCAGTAGAAATTCGCCAAGAAACCCCTGTTTCTCGTAAAGGAACTTAGCAAACCGTTTAAGCTTGCTTCGTTCATTATTAAAAATGACCAAGAAACATGTAACCCCCAAGAATGGAGGCCCAAAATCTGAAAAGAAGTCTTCTGCAAATATTCCTCAGCTTATGTCCTTCAAAATCGACAAACCAACTCCTGCACTCACGGCTGATTCTACAGAAGTGGTCAGACCAGTCCAGCCTCCAGTCATTTCTCCAGAGAAGAGCCCTTTAGTTGATCTGGACTGTCTAATACTAGACCCTAATGTAGAATTGAACCTGCTTGATGTCTATAATTGGTGCCATGGAAAATCAGTGGAAAAGGGTGACAAAGATATTCCAATTTGGGAATCCAATCTTCCTAGATATATTGTCCCTCTCACTCATTCTGTTCCTGACTTTATCAGATTATGCGAAGCCTATTATATGCCAGAAAAAAGATGTATTGTAAACAAAGAAAAAGAAACCCTGTTTTACATCACTGAAGAGTCGATAAATTCCATGCTGCAAATGAATCATGACCCCAATTCTGTTTCCCTAACAAGAGAATATTTAACCCAACTATATCTTGACTTGGATTTCAATGCTAGATTCAAATATACCAGACTTTTTGTCCAAATCAAGTTGATATGCCTAAGTTAGATCCTCCTTTCGACACCGTTGATTTCCCAGATGAAACTAGACAGATTGTCTCAATGCTCTCCTTCATACTAGGATACGCCAGTGATGAATTCACTGATGTGGCTATCCTAGGTTTTCTATCAACTCTAAACCCTTGTCAATCACCATCCATTCAGTTCAATTTTGCTAGATTTATTGCTGATAATATGCATTATCAGTTATCCAAATTATCAGAAGAAGGAGTTTTCAGATACTCCTCTTATCTACTACACCTCTTCCTATATTATCAAACAAATAAGTTTCCAATTGAATGTCAGAAAGTGGATGTAGAAGGAAAAGTTCTATCAGTAGTATTTTAGTCATCTATTCTAAGGAAATGGAACAAAGAGTATAGTTTTACAGATTTCAATGACTCATTTATAGCCCCTGCTATGTATCTCTTGGAAAAAGAGGAGATCCCTAGGATCAATGGTGAGACAAGAAGAATTCTGCAGTTATCAGAGAGCTACAAAATTGGAGATTGGTATTTATATCAAAATCATACAGAAATCAGAGTGTATGGCTCATCCCTGGCCCCATATAAGTTACCCAAATTTGTAACTACAAGAATATTTGCTTTAGAATATCCGAGACAACTATTGAATGTAGATGAAATCCACTTCATAGCTTTCAAGAAAAAGACCCAATTTAAGCTGAAAAATCAAATTGGGCCATTCATTGTGAATAACAGAGAAGCTGCCAATGAGATAAATGTCAAACTTAAAGAGTATAAGTTCCCATGTAGTTTTACGTGGAAGTATGACCCACAAGGTATTTTGAGTGCAATAAGGGTAAAATGTAAGTTGCCTGTTTACTTGCATGATCCTAAGCCCCATATTCAAAGATATGTAAATAAAATTGAATGGGAGCCAAACACCCTATCTGATGATGATTCACAGGCAGTACAGGTAATACAGGTAGACAGTGGCAAAGGCAAACAGATTGAACAGACAGTACATGTGGCTTCTACAAGCAAAGATACTTATAATGTACATAAAAGAGACAGAGAAGGAGATAGTTTCATAGCTGAGACTATTGAGAACATAAAATTCAGAACTCCTTATAGTAAAAGAAGCAAGTCAACAAAAGAAGAAAAGGATAAGGCTGTAAATATTGATATAAATGATGAAGCAACAAGAATAGTCACTCAAACATTAGAAGAGCTTCAAAATGTAAAAATTGGAACACAACAAAAAGATACAGTCATGAAGGAAAACCAGGCTACTGTCGATTTGCCTCCTTCTTCTCAGGAAACTGACAATACAGAGTTAGAGATTCAGATCAGATTCAGACAGATTAAAGAGAAGAATGAAGAGCTCAAGAATCAAGCTCATTCTAGATTTCTTAAGGAAAAGCCTGGAAACAAAGACAAGATTCTTTCAGCATTTGATTACTCATCCAATAAATTGGTAATGTCATTCTTGAAGCCTACAGTGGCTGAGCCAAAATTAGTGGCAGATTATTCCAAAACAGATCTTGAACTGGATGCAGATGCCATTCATGAATTAGATCAAATTGAATTTCATAGGAGCAATACTGAAATGCTATATTCCAAAATTGTCAGTAAAACTATGAAATCAATTAAGCTTGAGAAAACAGTGCTCAACCTCCAAAATCAAATGAGGTTGGACAAAGCCTCACCGTATGCTAATAATTTAAGAATAAAAGCACTAGAAGATATAGTGATTGAAGCAGGGGGTGACCCAGCCAACAATGAAGGGGAAAAAGTCTTAATTAAACAGAAAAATGAGGATATAGCTGCTCTTAGAAAACAGTTGAAGTTGCATCAGAGTGAAAACTCTCAAGCAAAAGAAATTCTACAGCAAAAAACAGAGAATGATGATTTAAAGCAGCTTGTACATCAAATTTCAGGTCAGATAAAAACAATGGAAAGTCAAATAGAAGCTCTAATGAAAGAGAATGAAGAACTAAGAAAAGCACAACCAATGGTCATTCCTACAGTGATCCCCACTGTAAACACTGCTATACCATATACTTTGGCAGAACACTTGGCACCGAACGGAGTACTGCCAACTGCAGTGCCAATTACTTCTCTAATCTCTGCCTCTTCTTCTTCATCCTCACAGAGGACCACACCACAAGACCAAGAAAAAGAGATTCTTAGTTTGAGAGGCACTATTAAAAATTTGGAAAAATCCAAAAATGATGCCTTGACTACTTCTAGAGGACATGAGCAAAGGGCTGTGTTGAGCCTCAAAATTGTGCTTTCCTTCACCTCATTTTACCTCATTTTCCCTTGTCCATTTCCATCTTAAACCCAATTGATCAATAAATATAGTTAAAATTACTTCTAGAATGATTTACATGACTGACTTGTTGAATTTTGTGATTTTTGCCATTGTTAAGCATTTTGACCGAAACTAGCTGCAGAATGCAGACATTCCGTAGCTAACCGGCGATTCTGCAGCTGCCTTCATGTTTGAGTATGTTCCAGGTGGCCTCTTGAGAAAAACCGCATATGGGCATGATCCACGTCATCTCTACATGGTTCGTTGCTCATCATGGAGGAAGAAATGAATTCTGGGTATGGTTTTGAACGTGGGGAACACATTTATGAAGGAAGACTTCTATTAGGACTGTCTTAGTCCAGATGTCTTTTCTTCTTCACGCAGCCACCTCAAAGAGTCCTAACGTGATTCGGATAAGGAAAGACATTGTTCCTAAATTGTTGTAATTATTGTTACGTGCATTTTCTTTATAAACTCTTGGGAGACCGAGAGCTATGTTAGAGATTTTATGTTAGATTTGCTTCTAGATTTTGTTTAAACTCTGTGATACATTCCTGAAAACGCAGAGTGTTATGTTCAAACTATTGCATCGTTAATGGAGCAGACAAAGTTATTTTGAAGGCGTGATTTAATTTGGAGTTGAATGTCGTCAAGTGGTAGAGGGCCCCTGCCTCTTGCACGGATTTCTTTTGCGTAAATTAGATAAGTTTTCCTAGCTGCCTTTACGTTTTTCATTTGAATTGGTAGTTGTTTTGTTTTCGCTACTGTAGTCGTATTAATTCTAGCTCTTCCACAAGAAGACACTCTTCCAACAGATTAAAATGATGAATGTTGAATGACTATGGTATTGTAGGATTAGGAGTTGAATTTATAGTTGTTTTAATTAGCTACTGTAGTTATATTCATTCTAGCTCTTCCACAAGAAGACACTCTCCCAACAGATTATAATGATGAATGATGAATAGCTATAGTACTGTAGGATTTAGTTGTAGTTTTTGCTATTCACTATCACAGTTACACTTGTTCTAATCACTCTTCCACAAGAAGAAACTCTTCCAAGAAATTCTTAAGAAGTTCAAGACATGACCGTGATAATGAATGATTTAGTTGTGTTTGTACTAAGTATCATCTCTGTTCTTGCTCTTAAACGCTTGCCCAAGACATCATAATGACGAGTAGGGTATGGATATGATATCTTAGTTTTTCATTTGCTTTCAGTCTATTTGCTTACAATTGCACTCAATTACACAGTCAGAATTGTTCTACCTCTTCCAAAATATCACTAATGATGAACAAACAGATTGTGTAACTTCATAGAATAATGCATGTTAGTATAGTTAGAATGCTCCGGAGTTTCATTGCATTTAATTCATGTTCAGTTACTTTGTTTCAAGTTTGATGATGACTTATAGTTTAACATTGTTCTAGTTTAGAGGCATCTTAGATTCATTCTTAGATTAACTCATTGTACTTGCATCTCACATTCAAATTGTCATCCATTGCACAATAGATTACTTTAGTTGTTTGGATTAACAAGACATCCTTCATTATTCACAAATATCTTCTTGTTCTAAAATCTACAAATGATCCATAGCCATAGGAACATAAGACAACATCACTATAAGGTCTGAAATCCCTCTACAATTTCCTTATCATTTTATAAACAGAACTTTTCCTCAAAAGAACTACTTTGAAAAAGAAACCAATAACTCTTTGAGTATAGGTTCTGTGACATTCAATTAAATTGTAGAATAGAACTAGAAATCAATCATAGAATAGAATAACTTAGGACAAAATGTTGCATCATGGTAAGATTAGTGTTTAACTGTTTAGTTAGAGGATTTGCATATTTAGTGATCATTTCTCAAGTCTAGTTTGTGTTTTGAATCATTTGTCTAAAAGTCATTATCAAGCTTTGATTTTATTTAGTCACAGTTTAGATTCTGCTTCAGTGTTTCCAATTGCATTTGCCATTCCATACATTAGGCTTAACTATGTTTTTGACCACCAACTCCTTTCCATTAATTTTCTAGACATTTCCATTGTGAACATAAAAATCACCAAAAGACCAAAAACATCATAAATCATCACAAAAGACCAAAAACATCACAAAACACTACACACAACGCATTAGGAAACAAGCACCTAGGTACATATCGTACACTTCACTTCAGCAGTTTACAAATCCTGGTTGACAATTAAATGAGCTCAGTTTAGGAGACTAGATTGAGACCAAACATTTTGGCGCCGTTGCCGGGGAAGTGAAAACTAGGTAACCTTTGTTTCTTAGCATCCAAAAACAATTTTATGCATAGGGAGAGAGATTCAAGGGGAATATTTATAAGCAGCAGAGGCAGAAGTTTGATTTCTAGAACACCACTTGTTTCATCTAGATCCAGAGCTAGTACACCTTCAACTCAAACCCATCTTCCATCCTTTACTGATCCTGGACTTCTAGAAGATCTAAGGTAACCTATTCCATTAGAGAAACCTTCCACTTCATCCACTGAACCTGCCATAGAAGAGGATCCAAAAACTCTTGTTGAGGATACAAACTTTTCTACTTCCACGGGAGAGTCAACCATGGCAGAAGAAGGAGGAGGAGGAGTTGTTAATGGAGAACACACATTGAGGAGGAGTTGTTAATGGAGAACACACATTATTTGGAGGAGGTAGAGGTAGAGGTAGAGGAGGAAGAGGAGAAGGAGGTAGAGGTGCAGAAGGAGGAAGAGGTAGAATAGGAAGCTCTTTTGGGTTCCCTATACTTGATGAAGAAACCAATACAACCATGAAAAACATTTCACCCTCTGTCCTTCCGAACTTCTATGGACTTAAAACTGAAGATCCTGAAACTTTCTTATTCGAATTTGAAGTGCTGTGTAGGACTTATGACTACTTACAAGATGCTCAAAAGCTGAAATTATTTCCTTCAACTTTGAAGGGAGCAGCATTGAAGTGGTTTATGAGTTTAAACAGTAGTTCTATTAGAACATGGGAAGACATGAAACAAGCATTTCTAGAGAGATACTTGGATTATTGTATGCCGGTTAATCATAAGGAAGAAGTGTTCAAGATGTTACAAAAGGAAGATGAAAACTTAGAAGATTTTTTGGAAAGATTTAAATACAACATAAAAAGGGCACAAATGGAAAACCTAGATCAAGACACTTTAAAAGCTCTTTTGTTGAAAACAATTAGGGATGAATGGTTGGATATCCTTAACATGATGGGAAACGGGGATATATCACAACTCACATTACCTGAAATATCTGAGTTATGTATCAACCTTTCAAGAGGGAAATCCAAAACTGTCAAAGGTCCAAGAGATCCTGCTCTTGCAAGGGCAAGTAAGTCTGCTTCTGGGACAGTAAGTAGATCAGAAATAGGACATATGCTTGATGATTTTAAATATGACATCTTAGGGAGTCTTAGTGAAAAAATAGACACCCTCAAGATACAAAACAAGCAAAAGGCTGAATCTGATGCCTTGGCAATCTTTTGTCCCAAATGTAGGAAGAAACATGCCTTGAGAGAGTGCCCTTTGGATGTAAAAGTTGTAGAAACCTGTGTTATTTGTTCCGAGAAACATGAGACCAACAAAAGAAACATGAGACCAAGAATTGTCCTTCTCTTCCTGGTCTCAAGGCTGTTTTTCAAGAAGAAACTCCTACAGATTCCACAGAATCTCTTAACTTTGTATCTAGAAGACCTTGGCAGGGATCTCAGACACAGGGAGTTCATGATCAAATGTATAATCAACCTCCACCTTGGAATTCTTGGCAGCAACCTTGGCCCCAATTTCAAAATCAATCTCAAGCTTGGGCACAAGGATCACAAGGTCCCTATGGAAGATACTCTCCATATTATCAGTATCCACCATCCTATCCACCATATCCACATTTTTATCCTCAAAATCCTCAACAACATCATCCGAACCAATCTCATAAAAATCAACCACTTCCACTACCATTCCCTCAAAAATCCAATCAATTGCCAGCTCAGACCATACCAAACCCCAATAATAATAACCCTCAGAATACATACATGATAGAAGGACAACAATTTCCAACTTATTTAATTACTCCTCTAGACCTTAGTGATGTTCAACTTAGGTCTGGAAGGATACTTGAGAAGAGGAAACCTTCTGTGATCATACAAGAACAAGACAATTCCGAGGAAGACTCCCTACGGGTTAATAAAAGTCTTGAGTAAGATACATCCTTTCAAGACCAAAACATTGAAAAACTGAAACAAAAAGATCCAATAAATCCAACTCCAATATTAGAGCAACCATCCACATCTACTTCTATACCTCCCTTTCCGAAAAGACTACAAATTGATAAGGGTGTAGAAAAACAAATAATGGTGCCTAATTATGATTTCTTAGATGAATTGAGGAATGTTTGCATTAAAATTCCATTATTGCAAGCCATCAAAGAAATCCCAATTTTAGCCAAAACAATAAAGGAGTTGAGTATGAAGACAACAAGAAAAAGAATAAGAGAAACCAAGAAAATTCAACTGGTAGGACAAATAGCGGACATTATGATGGGTAAGATTACTATTCCAAAGTACCTTGACCCAGGAAATCCAGTTGTCAAAATTCACATCAATGGAATTGAAATTCAAAACACTCTCATTGACTTAGGAGCAGCAATAAATATCATGAGTAGACAAATCATGGACAAACTGAAACTTCCTAATCTTCTCTTTACACCCACACTATTACAATTAGCGGATAGATCTGTGATCAGACCAGATGGGGTAATAGAAGACATTCCAGTGTCCCTAGATTCTTGGGAATACCCTGTGGATTTCATGATCCTAACTCCCAAGAATAATCTAGGAGGCCATCCTGTTATACTAGGAAGACCTTGGTTGGCTACAGCTGATGCCTTTATTAGTTGTAGGTCTGGTGATATGTATATTTTTGATGGTAGTTCAACAAAGAAATTCACTTTATATCCTCCAGCCAGGACAATTACAGAACTAGATGACACTCAATGGATAGAGGATGAAGAATATTTACAACCACTCTTCACAATTTCAGAAATTAGTGAAGATAATCAAATTCTGAATACTCTAGAAAACTGTGAATCTTCTCCAGAACACAAACAAGAATCATTTCAAGAGAGATCCAATATTGAATTCTTGTCATCTAGGCAGATGTCTCTTCATTCTATGGACAAATTTGGCAGCTCTACAAGTGAAATTTTTCCAGGCAAAACCTTGAACATAAACAAAAACCTAGAAAAATCTCAGCAAGAAGAGTTAGTCAAAGTATTACAGAGACATTCTTCTGCATATGCATGGGAATACACTGACATGAAAGGGATAAGTCCCAAGACTTGTACTCATCACATCTATATAGAGGCAAATTGCAAACCAATCAGACAGCCTCAAAGACGGATGAATCCAAATCTTAGGGAAATTATCAAGGAAGAATTACAAAAATTGCTAAATGTTAACTTCATCTATCCTATTTCAGATAGTCAGTGGGTTTCTCCTTTAGTGATTGTGCCCAAGAAAAATGGAAAATGGAGGGTGTGTGTTGACTACCGAGAACTGAATAAAGCTACTCTTAAAGACCATTTTCCCTTACCTTTCATAGATCAAGTATTAGATACATTAGCCGGCAAAAAGTACTTTTCATTCCTAGATGGGTTTAGTGGTTACAATCAAATCCAAGTAGCACTTGAAGACCAAGATAAAACCACATTTACTTGTCCTTGGGGTACCTATGCCTACCGAGTATTTCCATTTGGATTATGCAATGCACCCGCAACATTCCAAAGGGCGGTATTAGGAATTTTTTCTGATCTAATACATGACTGTGTAGAGGTGTATATGGATGATTTCACAGTTTATGGGGACACATTTGAAGAGGCTTTAGAAAACTTGGAAAAAGTCTTAAAAAGATGTCAAGAAGCAAACCTTTCTCTTAGTCATGAAAAATGTTTTATGATGTTTACTGAAGGTATTGTTTTAGGGCACCACATTTCAGAGGATGGGATTAGAGTTGATGAAGCGAAAGTTGAAGTTATTTCTAACCTATCCATTCCAAGTTGTCAAAGAGATGTAAGAATTTTTCTAGGATTTACGGGGTACTATCGGAGATTTATAGAAAACTTCACCAAAATAGCATCTCCTCTCTTCAAATTACTCACCAAAGATTGTGAATTTAAGTGGACTTCTGATTGCCAGTTAGCTTTTGAAACCCTGAAAACCAAAATTTCTGAAGCACCTATATTAAGGGGACCTAACTGGAAGTTACCTTTTCATATCTCGACGGATGCTTCCGATACAGCTCTGGGAGCAGTATTGGGACAGAAAGATTTAATTCCCTATGCCATCTATTATATCAGTAAAAATTTGACTCCTGCAGAGTTAAACTATACTGTAACTGAAAAAGAGTTTTTAGTTGTTGTTCATGCCATTAACAAATTTAGACACTATATAATAGGCTATGAAACTTTTATTCATACTGATCATTCTGCAATTAGATACTTAATGAATAAATCAATCACTAATGGCAGAGTTATAAGATGGTTGTTATTATTGCAAGAATTCAACATTACTATTCTAGATAGGCCTGGAAAACAAAACACTGTGGCTGATTTCCTGTCTAGAATTCAAAATATTAAAGATGACACTCCGGTTGAAGATCAATTTCCTGATGAATATATTTTTGCAATCTCTACTCAAACTCCATGGTTTGCTGATATTGCCAATTATTTAGTTTCAGGAAAATTTCCTTCAATTATGAATGCAAGGGATAAAAGAAAAATAATTAATGATAGTGCAAGATATTCATGGGTCGCTAATGAGTTGTACAAGACAGGTCCAGATTTGATCATTAGAAGGTGTGTTCGTGAAGATGAGATGCCTGAGATTCTCAAGGCATGTCATGATGAACCTTGTGGCGGACACTTTGCAGATAAGAGGACGGCCTATAAGATCCTTAATTTAGGATATTATTGGCCATCTTTGTTTAAAGATGCAAGGGAGTATGTAAAAAGGTGTGACAGTTGCCAAAGGGTAGGGAAACCTTCTCCTTCAGGTGAGATGCCATTACAACCTCAGGTACACATTGAACCTTTTGAAAAATGGGCCTTGGATTTTGTAGGACCTATTAGTCCTCCATCAAGACAAAAGAAATACATATTAGTTTGCACTGATTATGTTACTAGGTGGGTAGAAGCTAAACCATTACTTGTTGCTAATGAATCATCTGTAGTTACTTTTCTTTTTGAGGATATTTTTACTCGTTTTGGTGTCCCAAGGGAAATTGTTACAGATCAAGGAGCTCAATTTACATCAAGGCTAGTGGAGCAAATGATGGAGAATTAAAAAATCAGACATAGAACATCTACTCCTTATCATCCACAAGAAAATGGTCAAGTGGAATCCACTAATAAAGTCATTGAAGGAATCCTAACAAAGACTGTTCATCTACATAGAAGAGATTGGGTAGATAGGCTTCCTGAAGCCTTGTGGGCCTATAGAACTACATGGAGAAACACAACAGGCCATACTCCTTATGATCTTGTTTATGGAAAGCAAGTTTTGTTTCCCATAGAGTTCCAGATTCAAACTTTCAAAATGGCAGTTCAGCTAGGACTTGATTTAACGGAGGCACAAAAGCATAGATTGGAGCAAATTAATGAATTGGATGAGATCAGACAAGATGCAGTTCAGAAAACAAGTCTAGTCCAATAGCAAAGGGCTAGATGGCATGACAAGTACATCGAGGAGAAGAAATTTAAAGAGGGTGACTGGGCTCTCTTGTTTGATTCAAAATTCAAGGATTTTCAAGGGAAATTTCAGACACATTGGCTTGGGCCATATGAAATTGTTCGAATTTTTGATAATGGGGCAGTAAAAATCAGAGCTATAGATGAAGAAGAGATCACTTTTCTTGTGAATGGTCATAGACTGAAGCTATACCACAAGCCACTCTCAAGAGAAGAGTTTGTCAAGAAGTTCCAAGAAGACAATGATGTGAAGTTAATGAAGAAGAGTCTCTCTTCTTCATCAACTTGATTAAATTTTCTGAAGCATTTCTCTTCTTAAAAAAATAAAATAAAATAAAGGTATAAACATGAAAACCAATCATTGATTGGCATGTTTATACAGAAAAGATAGGGTGAAAATCAGAGTCTCTCTGACACTCTAACTTTTCCCATTTTTGTTTTTATAAGCAGCTGTTATAAAAATCATAAGTACAGTTCCATAGTGTTTATGATTCATTTCATCTCACTCCATTCACTTATTCATCCATACTCCATCTCATCCATCATTCATATTTCACTCCATTCCACATCTCATTCATCTCACTCCATCTTCCATTCATTTCATTTTCATGTCAAAACACAAAAATTTGATATCTTGTTGTAAGTGAATAAAATATGTCATGAATTGCAGTACAACCCTTATGTTCCTTCATTCCATTTCATGAACTGAATCCATTCCATTCCATTATCCACTTCATACATATCATAATCCATCATCCATTTTCATTCATACCACATAACATTTCACCCATACTTCAAAAACATTCCATTTTCATGATTAAAGTGTTCTACAGGAACATTCTGCAGCTCAGTGGACATTCTGCAGCTGATCAGCCTTTCTGCAGCCCGACAGTCTTTTCACAGCTATAAACCCTGAAGGCATCAATCAGCAGACATCAGAATTACAACAAAGTGACCCAGTGTATTCATGAATCAAAAGCATCAAGAAAATTATGAAGACTCCTCAAGAGATGAGCAGAGAAGACAAAGGCTACAAAAATCAAATAAAGAGCAGAGGTAAAAAATTTAAATTACGATGGCATTTCATAAAAGTTTAGCATAGTTTAGTTGTGGATTATTCGAAAAGGTTGTTTTAATTGTTTTTATTGATCAAACACCAACAAACCCTCTACAGACTTTGTATTAAAATTTTCCATTTCAAATTTCATATCCGATAGCATTTAAGCGGTGAAATGGCCAAAGCATTTGAATTTTCCACGTCTCTTAACCAAATCATTCAATGATTGATTCCCTCTGCCGTCGTAAAATCCTCCGCCGTCCCTTCAATCATTAATACAATTCCGCCACCTCACTCCACTACTCCATTCCGAGACCACTGCCATAACTTCATTCCGTAGCCAGCATTCCATTCCGAAGACGGATATATTATTATCACCGAAAGCAGAGCCAAAGGATATCAGTTTGAATAGCATTGAGCATTGTAAACGCAGAGCAGAGTAGAAGGGTAAATTTGGAAGTGTAACAGTGTGAGGACTTGAAGCCACTTGATCCCGTGGGCAGATAAAATACCACTGTGGACGGAGTTTGAAGCATTTTCACTATCAACACAGAATTGTAGCAGTGTGAGTTTGAAGTCTTTTGTTACCAAAAGACAAAGGTGTTAAAATTGAAGTCTTTTGCTACCAGAGACAGAGGTGTTGTAGTGATTGAGTGTGAAGACTTTTGCTACCAGAGACAGAGGTGTTGCAGTTTGAAGACTGTTGTTACCAGAGACAGAGATGTTGCAGCGTTGAATTTGAAATCTTTTGCTACTAAGAGCCAGAGGTATTGCACAAAAATAAATTTGAAGCAATCTGCCATTTTCAATCAAAGACATTTCAGCTCGAAATTTGAAACTGCTTTCATCATCAAACAAAGGCATAGCACTCTGACATTCAATTGTCAACAGAAGCATATCAGTTCAAGGTTTCGAAGGCATTTGTCATTATCAATCAGAGGTATGTCATTCCAAAATTGAAGCCATTTTCATTTAGAGCTTGAAGTCATTTCAATCCGAAAGTGAAAGACATTGTTTTGTGGGTAGAAGAGTATTAATTTGATATTGAAAAATCATGGGTTTAATTGTAAGGACTGAACCTGTGGGTTCAAAATATTTAGAAGGTTACCCACAATGCAAGGAAATGTTACAAAAAATAGGATGGCTTCAATTTTTGGAAAAATTTAATGGCTTCCATAAGGAAGTCACTAAAACATTTGCCAGATCATTTCAAGGAACCGAAGTTGAAGTAGGTGATGTCAAGTTTACTGTCACTGAAGTTTTTATTGCAGAGGCTACAGGATTGTCCAGAACTGGGGAGAGATGGTTTAAAAATAGAGAATTCCACAATGACTCCTGGAAACAAATTTTAAAATCACCAAATATGGATGTTAGTGTATTCAAAAAAGGAATTCCCAGTACTGCATTGAAAAGCAAATGGAGAAACATACTACTTCTTTTACAAAAATTTGTTACATGTGAGGGTAGATATGGGACATTTTATGTCTACCACATTAGACTAATGATGCATTTTCTGGGAGAAGATTTAAACCTACCATATATCTTGCTTCAAAGTCTGAAGAAGATGGCTTCTTGTGTTCAGAGAAGAGTTCAATTTTTAGAGACAACCCTGTATCATCATGGTTTGGTCAAAATCTTGATTGAACATCATCTAGCTAAAACAAATGATACATGGGATGATTTCTTAATAAGAAATCATTTTGAAGAAGCAAAAGAACCATCACCTGAACCACAGCCTATAAAGAGAAGTAGGAAATGGAGGGCTTCAAAAGTTGAAATTGACAAACCAGCCCAAGAGAGCAGTGAGGAAATCATTTTGGAGAAGTTGACTCGAATCAAGAGGCAACTTAAGGAAGAAAAGATAATCAAGGAATCTGTCATAGAGAAAGGAGAGGGATCCTCTCAGCCTAGAAGAAGCCACAGATTAAAGGGAAAACTGAAGAAAACACCAATCAAACAAACAGGGGTAATCAATATAGAAGATGAAGAAACACCCATTGAAGAGGATGATGAAGAGGATTTTTATGAAGGAACCCCTGAAATTGATCCTGCTCAACAGGAAATTTATGATTATGTGGAAACTTTAGAAAGGACAGCTTCAGAAAGCAGAGAGAGAACCCCCAGTCCTCCACTGTCTGAAATTGATATATTAAGAAGGGATAGATATGAGTTGGAATTGCTAAATAGACACATCAAAAATGAGAATGAAATTCTCAAAGATCAAATCAAGCTCAAGACTGATATGAACTCAACCTTATCCCTGCATATAGACAAAGTGGAGAGGACCAATGAGAAGTTGAAGACAAGGAACAAAAAGCTAATCAGGGCACTCACCAACCTCGGGTTCAAACTTGTTATCAGGAAACCCAGAAGACCTCTAGCTTCCAGACAAAGGAGAAGAAGGGGATTAGATGTCCTTGCAGAAGCCTCTGAATTCATAGGATAACTTGCATGAGGACATGCAAAGAGACAGCAGTGGGGGTATGTTGAGCCTCAAAATTGTGCTTTCCTTCACCTCATTTTACCTCATTTTCCCTTGTCCATTTCTATCTTAAGCCCAATTGATCAATAAATATAGTTAAAATTACTTCTAGAATGATTTACATGACTGACTTGTTGAATTTTGTTATTTTTGCCATTGTTAAGCATTTTGATCGGAACTAGCTGCAGAATGCAGACATTCCGTAGCTAACCGGCGATTCTGCAGCTGCCTTCATGTTTGAGTATGTTCCAGGTGGCCTCTTGAGAAAAACCACATATGGGCATGATCCACGTCTTGTCTACATGGTTCGTTGCTCATCATGGAGGAAGAAATGGATTCTGGGTACGGTTATGCACGTGGGAACACATTTATGAAGGAAGACTCCTACTAGGACTGTCTCAGTCCAGATGTCTTTTCTTCTTCACGTAGCCACCTCAAAGACTCCTAACATGATTCGGATAAGGAAAGACATTATTCCTAAATTGTTGTAATTACTGTTACGTGCATTTGCTTTATAAACTCTTGGGAGACCGAGAGCTATGTTGGAGATTTTATGTTAGATTTGCTGCTAGATTTTGTTTAAACTCTGTGTTACGTCCTTGAAGACGCAGAGTGTTATGTTCAAACTATTGCATCGTTAATGGAGCAGACAAAGTTATTTTGAAGGTGTGATTTAATTTGGAGTTGAATGCCGTCAAGTGGTAGAGGGCCCCTGCCTCTTGCACGGATTTCTTTTGCGTAAATTAGATAAGTTTTCCTAGTTGCCTTTATGTTTTGCATTTGAATTGGTAGTTGTTTTGTTTTAAGCTACTGTAGTCGTATTCATTCTAGCTCTTCCACAAGAAGACACTCTTCCAACAGATTAAAATGATGAATGTTGAATGACTATGGTATTGTAGAATTAGGAGTTGAATTTATTGTTGTTTTAACTAGCTACTGTAGTTATATTCATTCCAGCTCTTCCACAAGAAGGCACTCTTCCAACAGATTATAATGATGAATGAAGAATAGCTATGGTACTGTAGGATTTAGTTATAGTTTTTTCTATTCACTATCACAGTTACACTTGTTCTAATCACTCTTCCACAAGAATAAATTCTTCCAAGACATCCTTAAGAAGTTCAAGACATGACCGTGATAATGGATGATTTAGTTGTGTGTTTGTACTAAGTATCATCTCTGTTCTTGCTCTTAAACGCTGGCCCAAGACATCATAATGACGAGTAGGGTATGGATGTGATAACTTAGTTTTTTTTCATTTGCTTTCAGTTCATTTGCTTTCAATTGCATACAAGTACACAGTCAGAATTGTTCTACCTCTTCCAAAAGAAGGAACTCTTCCAAAATATCATTAATGATGAACAAATAGATTGTGTAACTTCATAGAATAATGCATGTTAGTATAGTTGGAAAGCTCCGGAGTTTCATTGCATTTAATTCATGATCAGTTACTTCATTTCAAGTTTGATGATGACTTATAGTTCAGCATTGTTCTAGCTTAGTGGCATCTTAGGTTCATTCTTAGATTAACTCATTACACTTGCATCTCATATTCAAATTGTCATCCATTGCACAATAAATTACTTTAGTTGTTAGGATTAACAAGATAGCCTTCATTATTCACAAACATCTTCTTGTTCTAAAAACTACAAATGATCTGAAGCCATAGGAACAGAAGACAACATCACTATAAGGTCTGAAACCTCTCTGTAATTTCCTCATCATTGCATAAACAGAGCTCTTCCTCAAAAGAACTATTTTGAACAAGAAACCAATAACTCTTTGAGTATAGGTTCTGTGACATTCAATTAAATTGCAGAATAAAACTAGGAATTAGTCATAGAATAGAAGAGCTTAGAACAAAATGTTGCATCATGGTAAGATTAGTGTTTAACTGTTTAGTTAGAGGATTTGCATATTTAGTGATCATTTCTCAAGTTTAGTTTGTGTCATTTGCTTAAAAAAGTCATTATCAAGCTTTTGCTTTTATTTAGTCATAGTTTAGATTCTGCTTCAGTGTTTCCAATCGCATTTGCCATTCCATACATTAGGCTTAACTCTGTTTTTGACCACCAACCCCTTTCCATTAGTTTTCTAGACATTTCCATTGTGAACATAAAAATCATCACAAAAGACCAAAAACATCATAAATCATCACAAAAAACCAAAAACATCACAAAACACTACACACAACGCATTAGGAAACAAGCACCTAGGTACATATGGTACACTTCACTTCAGCAGTTTACAAATCCTGGTTGACAATTAAATGAGCTCAGTTTAGGAGACTAGACTGAGACCCAACAGGTATATGTCTAAAATTTGATGGATCCTTTACCCAAACCTTGGTGATATCCTTCATGTTCACATAGCTGTGGGTGGAATAAGACAGTGAGTCCATGATATTCACTAGCTTAGGAACATGATACATACACTGAAAATATGCTACTAGGAATGTAGCAAGATTCTGTTCATTGGTGTTTATCAATGTCACAGTTTTCTCATCAGTTTGTGAGACAACCCAGCTGGTCACATCAACACACAGGAAGGATGGATATGTGCATGCAAATTTGTATAGTCATGACTGCTTGATGTCAAGATAAACCTTCTAGTCCTCTAAGTATTCCTAAAAGTATTTTGTGAAATCATATTTAATATTCTTCCATGTCAGTTTGGATTCCTTTTCTACAAAAAACTAAGTGTCTGCATAAACTGGCAAGTTAACCGGAACTTGCTCAACCACTTTCCCAGTACCGCTTTCAATAGTTTCTTTTGGGGAATCTCTCTTGGGTGCCAATCTAACAGTGACTTCTAGAGAGGTTCTCAACAAATTTTGTACGTGTGGGATAGAGAAGACACTCATGGCAAGCAAACATCAGTTTTAATCAAAATTACTTTAAATGTGTGTTCAAGTAGAAAAACCAGAATCTGACAGGAAGGATTAAACAACTTTCATTAGGAAGAGGGTCTGATTGTTTGAGGGAACTATGCAATGCACAATCCCAACAATCAGGGTCGATGTTTGAGGACTGAGACTGTGCAATGCACAGTTCAACTTGAGAAGTGAGCTGGGAGAGACTACACATTATGAAGTCTCAGTGGCTAAGGATGAAAAATGAGCCCTGGAACTACATAATGTGCAGTTGGGATAGTATGTACTATGCACTGTGTAGTTCTAGAGTTCAATCTCTTGGCTTGAGCTTCCAATTTGCGCAGTTCCCAACTCAAAAAATTGAAATCTGACCAAGGAAATGAAAGATCTGCCGAAGGGAAGTGTGGAAAAAAAGAAGGTTTGAGAAATAGTGATTGATTGAGTGCGTACTTGACTTAATGTAATTGAAACAAGACAAACAGAGTGAAGAAATGAAGTAAAAAGGAAGAAAACCAAATCGGCGAGGAGAGTCGCCGCAATGGTGACCATAAGTGAAAAAATGAAGAAATCGATGTGACACTTATGAAAGGAAAAAAATAACTTGAAAAAAAACTTCTACAAGCTAAATAAAGTTAAAACACCAACTTGTACACAAAGAAACAAGCAAAACAACACTCGCATAATCCAAACGATAAAAAGCGATAAATGTAAAACTCACTCAGAAAAGCGACGAGGATCACATTGAAGGTTCCTTGATCACCTCAGGAATGTTAGAGATCCCATATCATGTGTAAAAATGATATATAGGGGCATGGATTAAATATATTTGATAAAATTAGGGTTTATGATGCGCATGCCAAAAATCAAGGGAAAAGTGACACATGGCAACAAATTCCAAAAATAACAAGTGTGCTTCCTTCAGGTTACTAAAAATAGATCCCTATATTTTAGGGATGATTTTTTCTTTGCTTTTTTAGCTTTTTTGTTTTTTCAGGAAAACTTGCCATGCACATCATCAAGAAATTTTGCGTAATCCTGGAACTGGGAAACTTCCCGACTCAGTGCACTGTGCATTTTCTAAGCTCAATGGGACATTACGCATTTTCTGGGCTCAGTGTTGGGATGCATGTCATGAATACACCGTTCCAATCATCAAGGATGTCTTCCCTCATGGATTGCGTGTTTTCTGGAGGAAAACCCAGAACTGCTGTGCAATACTTAGACAAGAGGTTAGCTTGTGACTTGCAAAATCAACTAAGTGAAAAGCAAGTGGACACAAGCATAGATAAAGGATAAACATGAATCAAAGCATGAATAGTTGATAGTAGTGCAAGGTAATATCTTCTTAAGAGAAGCTTAGGCTCTAAAATATAAGCTAAGGAAATTTTTTGGAGGGTGGTTGTAGCAACTACAAAAAAGGATTATGTACTAACTACCTTGCCCAACATCCTTTCTCAAATTTACTATTATTTGTAGTTCCAATCTAGGTTTACCTTTAGATTTTTTAATTTCATATTGGAAAACATATGCTTGAAAGAGCTTCCTATGTGACAAGTAGATTCATATTCGATCTTTTAATATTATACCATCCTTTGGAGTATGCATAGGGAAATACTTATACAAAATGTCTTCTATTGTGTTATCTCATTTCCTCTCAATATTATAATAAATTTATTTCTTCAACTCTTTTAGCTCTTGTTCCCCTTTCTATGCATTCATTTACTCCATGGTATTCTTTATGTTATTTCTCTTCAAATCATATAGATACCTTTCTAGTGAATAATAATTATAACAATTTATGTAATGTGGTGAGGTACAATGATTTCCTATGCCTTTATTTACTTTGTGATATTCTTTATTCCCATTCCTTCTTAATCCTATCTCCTTCATGCATATTATTAGCTTTGTAGTGAACCCAAATTATAGTAGTGTAAGTTCTATAATCTGGTTTACTCTCATATTTTTTTCCAATAGATTGATCACTTCTTCGATATAACCTTTAATGAAACATCCATATAGCAGTGCATTGTAAGAAACAACATCTAGTTTCAAATTGATACACAACATTTCATCCCACAATTCAAAATCTTCCAGCAAGTCACCCTTCATGCAGTATCCATCAATAAGTGTGGTATTAGTAACATTGTTAGGTAAAAAACCATTATAATTCTACATGTCCTCTAATAATATTCTAGATTTTGACATCCTCCCAGTATTATAGAACCTAATATTAAATTATTGTAGATGACAACATTGGGCATACATCTAGCTTTCACCATTTCATCACACACTTTGAAATCACCCTCAATATCCCTATTTTTCACATGCCTTTCAAAAGTGAGGTATAAGTCATAACATTTGGGGCACAACCTTCCTCAACCATTTGACCATACTAAATGATTTTGAGTTGTTTCCTTGCTTGTAATATCCATAAATCAACATGGTATATGTGACATTGTCAAAAATTATTCCCTTATCTAGTAATTCATTTAGAAGTGTGTCAGGATCATAAAATATTCTACTTTTACCCTTTTTTACTCCCTTGTTTCACCAAATTTTAGCCATTTCCTCTATCATTTCCCTTATCTATTTTATATAATCATGGAAACTCGTGTTAATTTTATTTTATTTTGGTAAATGAGGTTAATCTATATTAATTCGAAAATATAAATAGGATATAGGCTACAGGCTAAGTTGGTAAGTTGCGCTTAACCAATCCCAGCCTTTGTTGCGTAGATAAGGGGTTGCATCCGTGGAGGAAACCAGCCCGAAAAGTATATGAAACAAAAAATTACAAAATGTGCTATAGCACTAGTGAAAATAGAAATTTAGTGGTAATAGCAAGCATAACAAAAAACAAGGAAGAGCTGAGCTATTGCGCAGTTATTAGTCTTCGGCTTCATCATCATTGTCTGGATCTTCCTCCACTTTGGGACAGGCGTATGCCTGCGCGGAAACTTCCTCTTAAGCGATGGGTAGACACGGTGGCTTGGAGACCAATGCACAGAGGATGGGAGCCACCGGGTATTCTGCATCCGGGATGCATGTCTAGGTACCTTCTGCATCCATTATCCAAACATCTGTGTCATCCCCCTCATCTTCCTGAGCCAGAAGAGGCTCGGTCTTGTGAGGCAAGGGGTGCTCTTGGTGAAAAATGGTGGACTTCCTTGGTCCACTTCTAACTCTTTGCGAAACTTGCGAGGGGGCCTACTCCTCCTGAATCATGTTAGGGGCTCTTGGGAGCCTCTCTAGTGTGACTACCTGAGGAGGAGCCTTTAATAGATTCCAGGCTATTATTTGGCCCTCGGTGGTAGTGACCAGGGAGTGCCCCTCTCTGGCCTCCTTGGATGGTTCTTTATCACAACATAGGTGCCATGGTCAGCTAAAGCAGAGGAGGTGCGAAGCAAGGGGAATGAACAACAAGGAGGGAGGTGCGAAGAAAGGTGAATGTCAATGGGGAGGTATGTTAAAGGGGAATGCACTGAAATGGGTGCGGGATAATGGGTGCACTTAGGCTTATGAAACTGGTCAGAAAGATAGAGCTGGGGTGAGGTGCGCAGTCAGGGGGGAGCGTAGCCCGGGGAATTTTGCGTAGCGCAACACTCAGGGGGAGGCTGTGCAGCATACTGGGAACGTAGGAGGGAAATAACTGTAACAAAAAATAAATCTGAAAGAGCATATTGTGGGTCTCTTTATGTTGAAGGGCCTTCCCTTTAATAGGCCTGTGACACATGCGAAGAGGCTGAGCATTATTATGCCTGGCACGTAGTTGCGTGCTATAAATACTTTCATGAGTAGGAATGTGCAAAGAGTTATGGCTGATCGGCATGTCAATCCAGGTGATCATTCAAAATGATTGTGGTAGAGAGGTACCCTGGAGGGTGTGATGTTGTCCAAGCGTGTCTTCATTATGCCTATTGGAACATGGTCACCTAGCTGCATTTTGATATGTTCCAACGTTGCGTTTCTGATATACTTTTCTAGTAATTAGTCTTTTGCATGGGATTTGGGGTGGGTCAAAGCCCCCAATGTATTGTAATGGGTCAAATGGTATACCTAGAGTCCACAAACCATGGTTTATATACCATAGGATACGCAGGCTATGATGATATAAATAGATAGATAGTTTGAGTCTAGAAGTAAGTAAGATTGATGCTAAGTGAGAACTATTAAGATCTGTTTTGGGTAGTATTAGGTAAGGGCTCCTGCTGGCTGTGTGCGCTGAGATCCTCAGTCCTACTGTGTGCGGACCCCGCTGGTTGTGTGCGCAGGTTGTGACTTGGGTTTGTAACTTGGTTTTGGATGTTAATGAACACAGAATATATTGAAGTATCTCTATGTTATCTGAACTGGTTGTGTTTACTACTGAAGTACCTCTACGTTATTTGAATAAGCTGTGATTGTGTCTGTGATATATGAATTAGCTGCGATTGTGTTATTCTGTGACGATAATTGCTAATGCACACATGGATGCGAAGGTGTTGATATATGCTTAATAATAGTAGATTTTTTTATGGTTACATTCTGTTATACTGTTAGATCTCAGTAATAATATTGCTTCTGTGCAAACCTGATAGATCTCAAAAGGACTGCCTTAATTACCCACTTTCTCCCAGGGTGAGAAAACCTGGCTCCAGTACCCACCCATACTACTGCAGGTGAGACCTTGGCCTACGAAAGTAGGTCATTGCTGAAAGGGCTAGTACTATAGGGGTTTGTTGGCAAACCTTAAATCCGAACTTGGGTCAAGACCCCTCGAGCCAACAAATCGTTCTGTTGTCGAGACCAGGATCATTTTGAGGGAGAGATCGGGTAATGCCACGAGGCCATGAGAGACCTGAGAAATTGGAGCTCGAAGATTGGTTCAAAAAACAGATTCAGGAATTTTCCATAAAAGAGAATCACATCACAAAGCTAACAAAAGTGGAAGAGAAAATATATTTTCACAGAAGTATATGAAATTTTCTTTGTAACTTTTGCGCACGAGCTCCAGGAGTGACTAGCGAGGCTAGTAGAATTCTAAATGTGTTGGAAAGATGATCAGATTACGTAGTGGACTCTGGAATTGATTCAACAGTTGGAGAAGGATGAAAAAACAATCACCCAAATTGTAGATCATTGGGTGGATAGTGTGCTAGGAGGATTTGTAACATAATTCACAGTCGATTAGTTTGTATCCTACTTTGAGATAGAGCGGAGGTTCTTCAAAGGAATCCGAGGTAAGTTCTTGCGACATTGCCACTACTAATTAAAATATTACTGTGCAAAAAAGGAATTTTGTGCAGCCACACCGAATGAATGACCTCTGATCATAGTGAGAGTACAACACGAAATGGTAAGTACTATTGAGTCAACTGAGAAGGGGATAGATCTGTCTACAACCCATTAAGAGAGCCAGCTACGCACGCATGAACTAGTCCTTTGGCTACACCATCGTCGAGTCAGTGTAAGGGAAAGAACTCCCCTACCCCTCTGCCACTACCGGAAGAAGATATGGCCACACACATGAAGCTGCCCACCTTCAAGGGTGTGGGAGATGAAGACATGGACCGATTTTGGTTTGTAGCAGAATCAGTATGGTCTGCGCAGAATGTTGCTAGCGATGCTGTGAAAAGGCCATAGCTATCACTCGCCTTTGAAGGAAGGGCCTTGGATTGGTTCATGGGGTATGTAGACCAACATGCAGATCCATCAATACAAGAAATTAAGGATACTTCAAAACAACAGTATCGGAAGCCTAAGTCCTACGCTCAACTAGTGGTTCACTTGAAAGACTTCAAACAGGGACCCATTGAGTTGGTATGGGAGGCTGATTAGTGGCTAAAGAAGGTTATCAGAGATGGGGAATTTAAGTATGAGGATAGAAAACACAAGGAATGGTTCATTGCCATGCTATTGCCTCACCTGCACGGGCCTATGGGACAGCAAGCGATTGATACACAAGAGAAAGCCTTGGATATTTCCATGAAGCTAGAAGTAATGCCTAGTTTGGGGTACAACAGATCCAGGGACAGCTCGAGGAAATGCACCACGAAATCCAGAATTTGAAAAATGAGCGAGGAAAAGAAGCTAGTCCAGATGTATGGTGCATAAGATGCATAAAATCATTTCCCTCTGCTGGTAGACTACATGCAGGCTGGGGGGCCCAACCCATTGCTCCCTAAAGAGGTTGCGGGACCAAGCGTTCCCATGTTATGGTGTGCTGACTACCGCGTAGCTGGACTACATGATACCAACCACTACCCCCGTCTTGGTGCCTATGTTCCCGAATTGAAGCAACAATGGTGCCGATTCTTCTCATCTGTGGGACATGATGAACCAAACTATCATACATATGACTTAATGATAGAATGAGGAAACCTATATAGGGTACAAGATGACATTTCATCACCACTATCTCCCTCAGGACGAGGAGGCTCCCTTGCCAGACGTCGAGGAGGGGGGAGAGGCGAAAGCGTAGGTTAGGGAAGAGGGAAATTGATCTGTTATAATTGTGGAGAAGTAGGGCACTTCACAAGGGACTGTCTGAACCCCACACAAAAATATTGTATATATTGTAAGAAATTGGATCATGTGATTGAAGATTTTCTGGTACTGACAGCAAATATGGAGGAAAAACAACAGACCCCAATGCCAAATGTACAACGGGTTAAGGTAGAACCACATGATGAGGGACCCAATATTAATGTCATTACGTGTAGTGGTATGGCTACTAGAGGAGTTGAGGAAAGAGCTGTAGCTGAACCCATTATCCGAAAAGCCACTATCAAAAAGGAAAGCTTGGACCTACAGAAGGAGAAAGAAACCTTCATAGAAGCTCGCAAAGACTTTACCAAGGATGAGGCATCTACTTCCAAGGCTCGAACAAACTTAAAAGTGGATGAATAAGTCAAACCATTCCTACAGGCATGTATGAAGCTTCTATGCAACCAGAAGGCAGTAGAAAATCTTCAAGCACTGATAGAAAGATGCGTAGAAAAAACTGACCCTCCAACAAAAGATAAAGACGTTCACAAAATTTACAAGCATAAGAAATGCATTGGTTGGGAAATGCGGCTAACTGCGCAGATTGGCAATTATGAAATGGATCAGGTCATTTTGGATATGGGATCTGATGCAAATTTCCTTCCCAAATAGACATGGCAGAGGATGGGAGAGCCTAAGCTGGAATGGTCTACTATACAACTACGCATGGCTAACCAACAGAATATCATACCATTGGGGAGACTATCAAATATTATGGTAGATATCGTAGGGGTTAAGGTATACGCGGATTTTGAGGTAATTCAAAATGTAGAGCATGTGGACCCTTATCCTACATTCCTGGGACTGGATTGGGCTATAGACATGGGAGGCATTATCAACTTGAATAAAAGGAGAATGGTTTTTGAGAATGAGGGTACAAGAGTAACAGTCCCTCTAGACCTAGAAGAAGGAGAACGGTATACAGAACCCGTGCGCGAAGAAGACGATGTGGATCATATCTATAAAATAATCACCCGAGACGAGGATTGGATCAATCCTACAGTTGATGGTGTGCTTTGCTGGGAGAAAGACAGTGAATGCCTCTTTGACTCCGATGGGGAGAATGAAAATTGGCAGAACCGGTTACATGATGTATCTGTGCTACGGTGTCTTAGGATCACAAAGAGCTTCCGGTGTAGCCTTACTTTGATGGTTCTAGTAGTATTAGGGATTTTCTTAGAGCATTCGAAGTAGAAGTCCCAAGGGAGTGAAGAGTGTGGGCGCTTAACCTAGCCATGCGTGCAACCCCTGCACAGTGGTGGGAAACTCATAAGGGGGCTCTTCAGGATTGGGAGGAATGTCGCAAGATGATGATCCTATGGTTTTAACCCCTGGTTCACCTACGCATGGATACTTTCCTTGGCCAAGGAGACCCGCACAAGCACTTTTCTATGTGGATGGAGGTTTGGTGCGAAAGGACCAAGGAAAAATGGGTCCACCTGTTCATTCATGCCTTGGGGCTAATCCCCACTGCATGGTATTTGGATGCAGAGTTACATTAGCGCACCTGCTAATGGGAGACCACGAGGGATGATTTTTTGGGGACATTTGGATTGATGGGAAGAACTGAGGAATTAGACGAAGCCATGCAAGACATATATGCCCTAGTATTTGATGAATCACGCCCTCGTGTAGAGTATGGGGAACTAGCTTGGGATACGCAGATGCAAGATATTGCTAATTGTCACAATCTATCAATGGAGGAATGTGACGAAGACTCGTGAAATATCACTATCCCAGAATCGGAGGGTGAACGAGTAGTTGCTGGACCCCCACTGTAGACTGTTGATGTGACCAAGCCTCTTAAGCTAAGGGAAGTCAACATTGGAACAAAATAATAACATAAGGTAGCGAGAATTGGGGATTAGTGGGATGATGATATCGTGGGGAAAGTTGTAGAACTTCTCATGGAGTACCAGGACCTATTTCCTACAAAATTCTCATAAGTAAAAGGTATTACAAGGGACTTGGGGGTCATGCGAATCACTTTAAAACCAGATGCATGTATTTTCAAGCAACGACCTTACCGATTGAACCCCAAGTATAAGCAGAAAGTCAGGGAAGAAATCAACAAAATGTTAGCCATAGGTATCGTCAAACCAGTAGAACAGTTAGATTGGGTAAGCCCTATGGTGGTCCAAGAGAAAAATACTAAGGGAGAAATAAGAATTTGCGTCAACTTATGCAAGCTGAATGATGCCTATGTACACAATCCCTTCCCTACGCCATTATATGATGAAATACTCAATAGTGTGGGAGGGAAAGAAGCATATTCGTTAACTGATGGGTTTTTGGGCTACCATCAGATCATGATCACACCTGAAGATCACATAAAAACTACGTTCGCCACTGAATGGGGATCCTTCTAGTACACCGTCATGTCGTTTGGGCTCAAAAATGCCCCTGCCATCTTTTCCCGGGTAGTGGTCACAGTATTCAAGGAGTTCATTCACAAGTTCTTTGAGGTATACTTTGATGATTGGACAATATTTGGATTGGTAAAGAAGCACATCTTGAACCTACACATGATGTTGGATTCCTGTAGAAAGCACCAGATTTCCCTAAATATTAAAATTGCATATTTTGTGTACCTTTCGGGATCTTGTAAGGACACATAGTCTGTTGGTAGGGAATGATGGTTGACCCCGCCAAGGTGGCAGTTATCATTAACATAGCAGTCCCTACAAATGAGAAACATTTGTGCTCCATCCTCAGGCACAGTGGCTACTATAGGAAGTTTATTCAAGGGTATGCACTAATCATGGCACCCATGGAAAAGTTGCTAAAGAAGGACATTTCAGTTTTTTGGGACGCAAAGTGTCAGAAGAGTTTTGAGCTACTCAAGGAAAATATGGTCTTTGCACCTATCCTCATATTTCCTGACTGGGCGAAGGTTTTCCATGTCCATGTGGATGCTTCAGGTATCACCCTGGGAGTTGTCCTTATGTGGCCCGGGGAGGGGGACATTGACCACCTGGTTGCATTTGCTAGTATAAGACTCTCTAGCACGGAGCATAACTAATCCAATACTGAACACGAGGGGTTGGAATTGGTGTATGCCCTGCAGAAATACCAACATTATCTGTTGGGAGGGTACTTCAAGATGTTCACGGATCACTCAGCTTTGAAGTACCTAGTCATTAAGCCTGTGTTGGGGGGGGGGGGAGATTTGCTGATGGTTACTGCTATTTCAAGAATATGACTTTGAGATAATTGTGAAGATGGGGAAACTAAATGTTGGACTAGACCACTTGCCTTGAATCGAGAGTGGTGAAGAATTGACCAACCTAGTGTTGGGTGTGGAGCCTGATTATCTTGTTTATTTTGTATCACGGCATTGGACCCTTATACCTTAATGGGGCGGCAATGCCACCTGTAATTAAACGCTGCCTGGGGGGTCTAGGGGGGGGCAGCTGCAAATTTATGGAGCTCCGCCCTGGTGGGGGGTTTTGGGGGCAACACCCTTGAAGCTAAAAAAAGATGTAAAATTTCCTTGTAAAAGTATAGTAATTTCTAGTCAATTTGGGTCGTTCATTAGGCGGGAGATCTGACGGTATAAGTTATGTCTAGTTTAGGGTTTTTTTCCCTAGAAGGCAACCCCTCGCTTTTATGATGGTATTGTATTGCGGTTGTGGAATGTATGTGTATTCTCGGAGCGAGAAATAGATAGGGATACTGTGAGAAAGAACAGAGGATATTACAACGGATCTGTTGTAGGTTGTGTCTATTCATTTTGCTAGATAATAGAAAGGAAGGACTGGTTGTTCGGGGTGGACGTAGCCCAAACTGGGTGAACCACGTATATCTGTGTCTCTATGGTTTTATGTGTTTTTTGTTCTTGTGTTTTCCGCATATTTTATGTGTTGCATTTCTCTGTAATATTTAATTTTCTAACAAATGGTATTGGAGCCATTTTGGCTTTAGAGGGATGCTTCTGTAGCTAAGGGTTTTATTAGCCTGGTGAATGAAAAAAAAATGCAGAAATTAAAGAAGCCATTTGCAGACCTCTCCATATGGAGCATGGCATGGTGTTGTAGAGGAGAATTGATATCGAGATAACCCATTGGAGGAGTGCTTTCATGATGGTACGAGAAGGTCAAAGATGGAGCTTAAGTGCGCAAATAGAGACATTGGTGGTCTGCAAACATTGGGGGAATCTGGTAAGCAACAAGACCAACACCATCGTTGTAGGATGTGATTAGGGCAGCTCTCGATGCTGCTAAGGAGATGGGCCTGAAAAGGAGAGCCCAGGGCTAGATCAGAGCAACAAAATGTGTTGATCATTCCACCTAGAGGATGAGAGGGCGAGAGAAATGACCTTTGAACATCCTACATCACAGATCAGCATTAAGGAATAGTTGGATGTGTTTAGGAGGTGGCATATGTGTATAGATTTCATTCAGGTCAGATCAGTGGCCACAAGAGACTCAGCAAGGTCGTGGAAGCCACTTGAGGCTGGTGAATACAATGCCAAGAGTGAAGGATATGACAGGAAGATAAATACATTCATTGTCTCCAAGTCAATCAAGTGAAACTTAGGGAGAGATGGGAATTTTGTTGGATTTCCTCTTGTGGTTTTAGGAAGTAGACGTTATTGCACAATAGACGATGATAGATGACCATTCCAGAAATAGTAGCACTGTTGAAAGTAAATTATAGCACTTGTGTTGATGCCATGAAAAATTACAAAGGACTGCAGTGATAGCAGTGGATAAATTCAATGTCATGGCAGCATCCATGAGACTGGGCAGCCATGATTTGGAGCACAGAGGCCAAAATTGTGCAGAATAAATATGAAAATTGGATGCCATGTAATCATATGTATCACGCCGATTTCATTCTTCCTGCCCGATATTTCAATATGAGATGCCTATAGATGGTCTGGAATAATATCTGATGCACTCCCGAGGTTGAAATAACACCATGGAAATCAAGCAGTCTAGCAGCAGAAGTGGGAGAGAAAATGCATACATGAGGAGCTAGCATTTTTGGTCTGAGCTATTGACACAATGATAATGCATCGGTTCCTTGAAGACAATGGTCTATTTCCAAGCCAAACAATTGCACTGGAGACGTTTTTACTGGAGTGCATTGGGGTTTCCTTTCTCAGTGCTAAAGTACGCCATGTCCATGGACGAGAAGATTGTGGCGAGAAACGGGCATGGGGCATGGGTGAGCGGTCACTGGAGCTGATGTGTCAATGATGTTTGTAAGTCCTCAAAGGCCAATGGCTTGATCAAATTTTTATTTTTTTTTACCTTGAATTTTTTATTTTTTTTTGGGATGGAAACCATTTGTTAGAATTTACAGCAGAAATAATAAACAATTTACCGAGAGGAATAAACATAAAGAGGCTAGCAACAAATCGTAAAAATAAACACAAGCGTTTCTCTGGGAAAACCCCAAACTCTGAGGAAAAACCCAACCAATGAAATTTCATTAACCATTGGCCAAAACCCTGGCCAATCCGACCAAGTGAGCCTTCACCGCTCACCTCTAGGCCTACATTACAATGAAGTCTTCCCAGCCTTTTATAGGCTCCATTACCTGCAATACCATGGGCTGAAAAACCATGGGTGCACAATACCATGTGCCCCAAAACCACTAATATTTACCCTAGTCAACATTGGCTCTATCCCGAGTCAAGTTTACCTAACACCTAGAGGAAGGATTTCCCAATGTGCAACTATTTTCTATTAAGGTGGTTGATGTGTTCTTTGCCAATATTATTCAATTCCTAACTACGGGGATGGCACCTGCAGAATATTTGGTACAACAAGAAAGAGCTGGTAACACGCGCAAGTGACATTACCATCATCGTGGGCCACTTGTATAATTTGGGAGCTAATGAAGTACTGCGAAGATACATACTGGAGCATGAAAGACCAACCATTTTAGTAGAATCCCATAGAGGTGTAGCTGGAGGTCACTATGCAGGAAAAGCAACGACGTAGAAGATCTTAATAGCCGGGTTGTGGTGGCCCACACTACATAGTGACTCCCATGACTATTGCAAAGCCTGCGACACATGCCAAAGGATAGGAAGGCTGTCGCGCAAGGATGAAATGCCCTTACATCCATAGATGGCCCTGGAGGCATTCGATAAATGGGCAATAGACTTCATTTGGCCCATCAACCCACTAGGTAAGAAGACAGATGCCCGCTACATCATCATTGCGACTAACTATGTAACTAGATGGGTGGAAGCACAAGCTGTGAAGGATTGTACTGCAGATACCACTGTGCACTTTATTTTTTAGCATATTCTAAATAGGTTTGGTTGTCTGAAGATCTTAATGAGAAATATAGATACGCATTTAATTAATGATACAATACAAGCTTTGAATGAGGAGTTTCAAATCCACCATGAAAAAAGTACCCCATATCACCCGCAGGAAAATGGAACGGTAGAATATTTTAATACAATTCTAGATGTGCAGGGCGTTGGTTCCCTGCATGGCATGAAATGGACAACTAAACCTCTAGAGGGCCAGTGAATGAAATGACAGGCTACGATGCCCAGTAGGGAGATTGAGGTTACCTTAACCAAGGAATATTTGGAGAAAATCGCAGATGCGGTCACCCTTGCTTCAGAAGACAAATGGCTTGCCTTGGAAGAGTAGTAGAAGGTCGTGGTCGCCGCATTATAGGCTAAGATCCAAGCTCTTCATCTCAAGGCCGATACCCTGCAGACGAGCATGGTTTAAGCAAGGCTACCCAAGCGACCACCACTGAGTTGATCTCCACAACTAAGAGCCGCATCTACCCCCTGCTAGGCGCAACAATCACTCTAAGTCCGCCTGCCTTATGTACACAAATCCAGGCCTACGCAGAAGTACATTTGGACTTGGCCCGACTTTTGTACGAGCTGCTACAGGTTCTCCACTCATCCCTCTTTGAGGAAATCCAACACAGAGAACATCGAGTGCAGTAGCAGCTAAGTACAGCTGAGCAGAAAATCATACAAAAGACCACCGAGGCATCCTAGGCACAGGCCGTGTGCATCCTTGCTGCCATGCAACAGACCAAGTTGGAGTGTCTGATCAATAGACTCTGCACAGATGTGACTAAAGACATTCAGGCCTCTACCACCCCCTAGGCCAAGATTGAGGAGCTTGTCGCAGCCCTGAAAGCTTCTCAGACCGAGATCTAGAATGTTAAGACCGAGATGGAGCAGAAAATTGCTGCATTCCAAGCTAAGTTGTAGCCAGAAACTCCTCCTAAGGTACGCGCCAATAGAGCTTCGCTGGTCATAGAAGCTACGAACACCATTACAGCCCAGATTGCTCAAGGTGCCAAATTTCTTGAGACAACTATGTAGTTGTGATCTAAGGTGCAACATGACCCTCTCTTGTGTGAATTTACCCAAGAACTGCGCCATAAGGAATAAGAATTCGAGCAAATGGAGGCTACAATGCCCACTCTGATCCCAGCTCAACGTTTGGCACGTTTACAAGCCAACCATGCGCTCAGAGATGACTTAGAAGAGCTTCACCACAAGAAAAAGGTTCTAAGTGACCACCTCAAGCCATGGGTCGATGAAGCCCTTAATATATCTCAAGATCTGGATGTTGTGGTCAAACAGTTGAATAAGACCCTAGAGAGTGTCACTGCTGCCACTGAAGGCCCAAATTTGCAGAATTTGGTGAAAATTGCACAGAACGCTACCGCGCAGAGTGAAGAAGTGTTGCCCCCTATAGTTGATGCCATTAAGTAGCTCCAGGAAAGTATGCAAACCCCACGGCTGCTGTGACTCGGGACGAGTCACAAGATTATGTTGGGGGCCTGTTGGAACAGGGTCCCCTAGCTGCATTTTGATATGTTCCATTGCTGCATTTTTTATATATTTTTGTAGTAATTAGTCTTGCACATAGGCTTTGGGGTGGGTCAAAGCCCCCAATGTATTGTAATGGGTTAAAGGGTAGACCTAGAGTCCGTAAACCATGGTTTGCAGACCAGAGGATAGCGCAGGCTATGATGATATAAATATATTGATAGTTCGAGTCTAGAAGTAAGTAATATTGATGCTAAGTGTGAACTATTAAGATTTGTTTTGGGTAGTATTGGGTAAGGACTCCTGCTGGCTGTGTGCGTGGAGATCCTCAGTCCTGCTGTGTTCGGACCTTGTTGGCTATGTGCGTAGGTTGTTACTTGGGTTTATAACTTGGTTTTGGACGTTAATGAACACATAATCTATTGAAGCATCTCTATCTTATCTGAACTGGTTGTGTTTACTACTAAAGTACCTCTGTGTTGTTTGAATAAGCTGCGATTATGTCCGTGATATATGAATTAGCTACGACTGTGTTATTCTGTGATGATAATTGTTGATGTGCACGTGGATGCGAAGGTGTTGAGATCTGATTAATAATAGTAGCTTTGTTTATGGTTACATATTGTTATACTGTTAGAGCTCGGTAACAAGCTTTCTTCTGTGTGAACCTGATAGATCTCAACAGGACTACCTTAATTACCCACTTTCTCCCAGGGTGCGGAAACCTGGTTCTAGCACCCACCCATAATACTTCGCATGAGACCTTGGCCTGCGAAAGTAGGTCATTACCGAAAGGGCCAGTAGTATAGGGGTTTGTTGGCAAACCTTAAATATGAACCTGGATCAGTACCCCTCAAGCCAACAATTCCTTATCTCTATCATCTCATGCAGATGATTGCTAGAGTGAGGTTCCACATTGAGTGAGGACCTGCACTGCAAATATTCGTCCTCTTGGGCATGGGAGAGGCCATTGTCATGCATCCTTCTGCTGTCACCCGCATCTCGGGGGAAACTCATGTTAAATTGTAAACATGTAAAGAAGTTGATAGTTAATTATCACTTTATGTCAAATTTTCTTATTTGTATGTATTTTCCTATAGTATTGTGATTATGAAATCCATTAATTCAATTTTATGTATTTCCTACACTTCATGGAGTTCCTGCACTTGAATCATAGAATTCTTTTTTCGTGGATCCTGCAATAAAGTCAACAGGTATATTGACCACGTCAATTGAAATGTTTCCACAAAGGAAAATGGTAGTTGGTAGTACAAGTACCATCCGAGATTATTTTGGAGCTATTCGTTCGTCAAGACATTCTTCTCTCTTTCATTATCAGTAACAATATGAGAAAGGAGTGGTCGTTTGCTAAATAGAGTCTTTTAATTTTATTGAGTCTCTATTGATGGAAAGTAGTTGTGATTCATTCATCATATTTCCTATAACATATTGACTTGTTCAAAACTATTTTTTTATTGTAATTTTTGTATAAACTAAGCCTTGGTTTCGAGCTAGGTTAGTGTACCTTTATAACGAGATGCTGCTAGTATGAAGTTGTCTCTCCTCAACTCGGCACTAGTTTTATCTCTTGATGTAAAGACTATTTTGATCTAATACAAAGCTTCTATGCTGGGTTTTTCTTTCAATTTATTGGGCATTTAATAATTCTTTCAGCTCTAAAAATTTAATCTTTAAATGAGGGTGCCAGTTGGTTTGATAGGGCCCACCAAACCAAATTGTCATCCCTCTAGTGGTGTAGTTCCAGTGTGGTGCAGATCTGCCTTGTTGTGGTGTGTTAAATCATAACAATAGTGTGCTAATAGCAAGTTCCTTTTGTTGATTTGATTAATTAATGAATGCATATTTTGAACTATTAGGTCCCTATATTACTAGTATAGTCCCTTATTGTTGTTAGCGTAACCCCCTTATTGTTATTTTTGTACCCTTGTAACCCCAATATTGTTATTATTGTGCCCTTACATTATTATTGTTAGGATGACTAGGATTATATTGTGATCCCATGGAATCTGATATATAGATGTAGGTTTTGCCGTTTGTATCATCCAAGAATTGTTCATTTATGTAATGTAAAGGAGGTTTTCCCCTCGAAGTGGCTTATTTATAGGGCGTTGATCTCTCTTTTCTTCTATTTTTGGAGTTGGTTCCATAAAATTTGGTATCAGAGCTTAGGATTCTAGGGTTTTGTTGCTTGAAATAGGTTATCATGGAATTTTAACTATAATTTTTTTTTCTACAAAGGTTTAGAAGCTAAACGTTTAGCAAAGCAAAGCCAAAATTCTGAGGAATTTTGTGTAAAAATTTCAGATCTTGGTTTGCAATATTTTCAAAGATATGATCTGTGGAATTTAGGGCTTTTTCAGGCTCCCAAATTTCACATGAAATAAGTCATCATGGAATGTGCGCTATAACTTTCATCATATGAAGGTTCAAAAGATAAAATTTTTACAAAGTGAATATGCAATCCTGAGGAACCTCCTGTAAAAATTTCAGATGTTGGTTCACAATATTTTTAGAGCTATGATTTGTGAAAGTTAGGGTTGTTTCAGGTTCCCAAATTTCATCTCAAAGGGGTGACCATGGGAAAATCATCATAACTCTCTCTCTGAGCATCGAATTGGAATTATGTAAAAAGTGGCCACAATTACATGGAATTTACTTTCCTTTGTATCAATATTAGAGCTGAAGGAGGAAACAAGGACACATGGTATGCAGTACAAGTTTTCTCTACTGAACGAGTCCATAATTAGGTCATTGTGGGAGATTGGGCATAACTTTTCCTTGAAGAATCCAAATCAGGTCAGACCTATGTCATTTTAAAGAAGCTTTAGAGGGCTACTACAGGGCTAAATTTCATATATTTAGGATTTGCAAGTATAGAGATATTTCAATTTCATTATCGAGCTCCTTAAAAGCAAGAAAAAGGTGTGTATTTTTTTTTCAAAATGCATAAGTCGTGTGTGAAAAATCAGTTTGAATTGATTCCAAGGGCATATTGAAGAATAGATATCAGTATTGGGTTCTAAAATGCCTCCTAAAAATAATTAAACACCCATCAAGCCTTTAGAAAGCTCTACTATGACTCATGAAGACGAACTGCAACATGACATGTCAAAATTACAAGAGAAAGTGCAATAAATTTCGCTCTCACAAAGAGCAACAAAAAATAAAATTGAAGTTTTGAAGAAAGGTGTGGAAGCTAAGATGGATGGAATGGAAGCTAAGATGGATTACAACGGAAGAAAAAGTGAAAGACAACATGGAAAACATGAAGAATTATCTAAAATCAGACATGGAGGGTTTGAAAAAGTTGATACAAGAAATGTTTCCTAATGGCGAAAAGATAATAGAGGAAACTCATGACGAGAACAAAATAAATGTTAATCATGATTTTGTAAACTTTAATGTTGGATGGAAGAACCAACATATTCTAAAGATGTATATTAGAAATTTTGATGGCAAGGATCCCATAACATGGATACTACAGATGGAGCAATATTTTGATCTCAATAGTGTGCAAAATAGACAAAAGTTACACATTGCAACTTTACATTTAGAAAAAAATACATTTGTATGGTAGCAATGGCTTTTCTCCCATAAAAAAATTGTCACTTGGTCAATTTTTATGGAGAAAGTGATAGCACATTATGAGGATACAAAGAGCAACACCTTCTTTATCCAAATGATAAATCTCAAAAAAAAGGGTTCAGTGGTGGTGCACATTAAGGACTTCCAAAAATTGAATATAAAGGTAACGGATATTCCAGAGGAACACATGATTGATGTCTTCATAGGGACTTTAAATGATAGCATCCAACATGAAGTTCGTGTTTGGGAACCTGAATAATTGGAGAAGGCATTCAGATTGGCAAGAAAAATTTAATGTAAAATTATGGTGACAAGGAAGCCTACCACTCACATCTATAAATATGGAAGCGTTGCTACTCCTAGACTTCCACAACCTACAAGGTTGACACCACAAAAATTGGAACAAAAAAGAGCAAAATGGCTTTGCTACAGTTGTGATAGCAAATACACTAAAGGTCATAAGTGTGCTGACAAGAAATTATTTTACATAGATTGTGAAGAGGAGGAAGAAAATAAACAAGAAACTTCAAAAGAAAATAATATACACTAGGAAAAAACCCTAGAAGAAGAAGAAATGAGTCTAACCATATCATTTAATGCATTGGCAAGTATTACCACACCTCGAACTCTCAAGATAGAAGGACATATCAAGAAGAAAAAGGTAATAGCGTTGATTGATTCGAGAAGTAACCATAATTTTATTCATTGTAAGGTATCCAAGGAGTTGAATTGTTTCCTATACCCAGCACAAGAATGTCAAGTGATGGTTGGAAATGGAGGAACTATAAATTACTCTAGAAAATGCCATAATATCAAGCTAACCATGGGGGAATATGTATTTAATAGTCCAATTCTTTCCATTCCAACGGGAGGTGTTGATGTTGTACTACGAATACAATGGTTACAATCTTTGCGGAAAGTATCTTTTAATTTTCAAGAATTTTTCTTGAAAATTTTTTCAAAAGGAAAGGAAGTTGAATTATGGGGTATCATAGGGAATTTGGGAAAGATAATAAGCTCTAATGTCATGAAAAATATTTTGAAGAAAGAACAACAAGGCGTAATTTCACAATTATGCTCACTATAAGTTCCAACATCAAAACCATCTATTTCTCCAGATCTCCAAAAAGTCTTGGACAATCATTCCAAGGTGTTTGAAAATCCCAAAGGAATCCCACCTATTTTTTATCATGATCATGCTATTCAATTGATTCAAGGAAGTCTTCCTCCAAAGATCAGGCCTTACAGATATCCTTATGTCCAAAAGAGCGAAATTGAACATAATATTTCAGAAATGTTAGAGGTTGGTATAATTAAACCTAGTCAAAGTTATTTCTCTGCTCCAGTCGTATTGGTGCACAAGAAGGATGGATCATGGTGCATGTGTCCGGATTATAGAGAGATCATTAAGCTCACTATTAAAGATAAATTTCCCATTCCTGTGATTGATGAATTATTAGATGAATTAAATGGAGCAATTTATTTTACGAAGTTGGATCTTTGTTCAAGATATCATCAAATTAGAATGAAGACGAAAGATATTTTGAAAACAACATTTTGAACTCATGAGGGTCATTATGAATTTTTGGTCATGCCTTTTGGCCTTACCAATGCACCTTCTACATTTCAAGGTTGATGAATTCCATTTTCAAACCCTTCCTTAGAAAATTTGTGCTAGTATTTTTTAATGATATACTAATCTACAATAGGTCTTGTAAGGATCATGTTCAACATGTTGACATGGTGCTAAAACTATTGGAGGAGAAACAATTATATGCAAAAACATCCAAATGTTTCTTTGGAGTATAAGAGGTGGAATATCTGGGTCATATTGTATCTCAGGAGGGTGTTAAGGTAGACCTTAACAAAATTAAAGCCATTAAGGAATGGAAATTCCCCACAACCATAAAATAGTTACGAGGATTTCTTGGGTTAACAGGGTATTATCACAAGTTTTTTAAGAATTATGGGAGAATAGAAACACCTATAACAACATTATTGAAGAAAGATGCATTTTCATGGACTCCTAAAGCAATTAAGGCCTTTGAACATCTTAAAGAGGCAATGTGCCCAACACCGGTCTTAGCTACGCCAGACTTCACAAAAACCTTTATTATGGAATTTGATGCCTCAGGAAATGGAATTGGTGTTATTTTAATGCAAGAAGGAAGACCCATTTCTTTTGAAAGTCGTCCAATCAAAGGAAAGTATTTATATAAAGCTATTTATGAGAAGGAAATGTTGGCAATACTACATGCACTAAATAAATGGCAACCTTACCTAATGGGAAGACACTTCAAGGTAAAAACTAATCATGATAGTCTTAAACACTTTTTGGAACAAATACTATCTTCATAAGAGAAGAAAAAATGGGTCACAAAGATGTTGGGTTATGACTTTGAAATAATCTACAAAAAAGGGAAGCGAAATGTTGTCGCAGATGCAATCTCAAGAAAGGATGAAGAGGTGGAAGCATTTCTCTGTGCCATTTATATTATCCAACCAGATTGGATAACCAAAGTGAGGGATGAATGGAAGAAGTACGAAGAATTGTGGACACTCATTCAAAAGTTGTAGCAAGATCCTAGTACACTGATAAATTTAGTTGGAAAAATGATTCCTTATGGTACAAAGATCGCTTATATATTTCTAAGAATTTCCAACTAAAACAAAATATTGTTTTGGAATTGCACACTTCTCCTTTAGGAGGACACTCAGGATTTTTAAAAACTTATCACAGGGTGAAGAAATATTTTTTTTGGGATGGCCTTAAATTTGATATTCAAAATTTTGTGGCGGAATGTTTCATTTACCAGCAAAATAAAGTTAATACAATTAAGACTCCAGGTCTTCTACAACCTTTATCCATTCCAAGTCAACGTTGGGAGGAAATTTCAATGGATTTTTATCACAGGTTTACCTAAGCCCGAAGGAAATAGTGTCATCATGGTGATAGTTGATAGACTTACCAAGTATGCACACTTTTTTGTATTATCTCATCCATTTAAATCAAGTAAAGTTGCTACTGCATTTATGGAAACAATTCAAAAGCTACATGGAAACCCAAAGATTATTGCAAGTGACAGAGATAGCATTTTTACTGGAAATTTTTGGACGAAATTATTTTCTTGTTTGGGTACTCAACTAGCTCATAAATCATCTTATCATCCACAATCCAATGGTCAAACTGAGATAGTGAATAAATTTTTGGAAGGATATCTTCGTTGTTTTGTATTTGATAAGAAACAGAATGGGTCAAGTGGTTACCTCTCACTGAATGGTGGTATAACACTTCCTTCCATACTGCAGCAAAAATGACCCCATTTATGGCACTTTATGGATATCATCCACCATCCATCACATCATTGTTAAGAGAGAATTCTAAGGTTCAAGCAGTGGAAGATCAAATCGAGCATCAACAAGAAGTTCTCAAACTCTTAAAGGATAACCTAAATTTGGAACAAAATTGAATGAAACAACAGGAAGATCAAAATCACAGCAAGAGAAGTTTTGATGTAGGAGACTGGGTATTTTTATGGCTACAACCATACAAACAAATTTCCCTCAATCAAGCTAAGAAGGATAATAAATTATCTCCAAAGTACTATGGTCCTTACAAGGTGTTGCTAAAGATTGTTACTATGGCATACAAATTGGAGCCTCCTGCTTCTTCGCGAGTGCATCCAATTTTCCATGTTTCATGCTTAAAGAAGGTTATAGGTGAAAAAATTCTAGTTCAAACAATATTTATAGAACTTGATGAGGAAGGAAAGATTGTATTAGAACCTGAAGCAGTCAAGGAAATAAGAAATCGACAACTACGAAATCAATCAATTTCAGAGTATCTCATCAAGTGGAAGAACTTACCCACTGAAGATTCTACATGGGAGGATGATAATTTTATACAAAAGCATCCAGAACTACTCAAGCGTTGAGGACAAAACTTTTTTGAAGGAGAGGGGCATGCTAGGGCCCTATATTAATAGTATAGTCCCTAATTGTTGTTAGTGTAACCCCCTTATTGTTATTGTTGTACCCCTGTAACCCCAATATTGTTATTATTGTGGCCTTACATTATTATTGTTAGTTTAGCTGGGATTATATTGTGATCCCATGGACTCCTATATATAGAAGTAGGTTTTGTCATTTTTATCATCCAAGAATTTTTCATTTATGTAATGTACAGGAGGTTTCCCCCTCGAAGTGGCTTATTTCTAAGGCATTGATCTCCCTTTTCTTCTATTTTTGGAGCTGGCTGCATAACATGAACATTGTTTTCCTTAAGAATTCTTGGTTCCTTTCTTGAGTGTTTAGATATGGAAGGTCTTAGAATAAAGGCACAATCCTCTCTTAAAAAATTGTATTCATCTTAACTACATGATCAAGTATTTGTTAGGTTGTAGTAATACCCTATTTTGAATGAAAAATATATTTATTGTTTTGATGATAATAAGTTTCCCAATAGTGATGATGCTAACACATATATGAGATATTGGGAGGCACATATGAATTATTTTTGGGTAATTCAATATTGAGGCATCTTAGCTAATGTTGGTTTAAGTGGAAGGAAGGTATTTTGTTCCTCTGTTGTTCCATGAGCATTTTTTCCAGAAGCCTCCAACCTTAACTATCGAGGAGTAACTTCGGGTTTCAAGAAGCTTTAACAACACTTTCAATATATATAACAAGTTAGCAATCCTAGTATGTTTGACTAGTGTTGGCACTTGATCTATAACTATCTACGACTTGTGAATATCGACAAAATCATAGTCACTCCAAAAATTGTAGAGGATCTAAACTATTGTGTCAAATTTGATATCTTGATTGGTCTATGAGGAATGAGAATAAAGAAGAGAAAATAGTCTTGATTTTTTTTTCATTCTTAATAGATTTGAAGTTGAACTTATACCTACTCAAGGACACTAGGGTGAAAGCTACATTTTTTCCATTGTTCTCTAAATAATTGTTTTAATATGTGAGCGAGAGGTACCTTCTTGCTTGAAATGAGATTAGGGTTTACAAATTATGAAAAAAAACTTCCAGAGTATTGGAGTTGATCAGTGAGCTTTATTTGAACATGAAATACAATTGACCCTTCTCCAGGGTTCGCAATAAGCATTAGTAACCCTAGCCATATGAAACTGAGTGAGTCATGGCTTTTACTCAAGAATGAGAATACCATTTGGTCAATGGCTAGCTGATATAGTAATAGGGTGTGCATGTTTTGGTTATTTAAATATCTAATATTTTACCTTTAGCCTTTGTAAATGATTCATACATTTGAACGTTGACACAATGAACCTTATTCAGTTCTTGCACTCACAGTGCAAAAACAAGTATTGAACAAATAAGTTTGATATTTGTTTTATAAAAATTATTGGTTTGACTTGGGGAAGTTAATTGTCTATATTTCCTATGCATGCATTGGGTCATTACTTTTGAACTTTGGTTTGAAGAGAGTTTCATTGCAACATGTATTAATGTATAGGTAAACAACAATTGAATGAAGTTGTTTTGTCTAGTGCACACAATACCTACTTGTATGATTGACGTATTTGGTTTACACATAAAAATATATTTTTCTGATTGATATAGCCTTGATTTAAATGCGAATTTGAGTAACATGTTTTATATTAAAAGTGGAATTTCCTTGTTTGCACATAGATTTGAAAGGGAAAAAAATATTAAGAACATAAATTTTGATAAGGTTTTATTTGAGATTGAGAAGTCTGTTTTATTTTAGAATATTTTCTTTTGGATTGTGTTAAGGCCCTATATTACTAGTGTAATCCCTTATTGTTGTTAGTGTAGCCCCCTTATTGTTATTTTTGTACCCCTGTAGTCCTAGCCATATTGTTATTATTGTTCCCGATAATAGCCCACTATTGTTATTGTTGTGCCCTTACATTATAATTGTTAGGTTGGTTGTATTATATTGTGACCCAATGGATTCCTACATATAGAAAGGAGGTTTTTTCATTTGAATCGTCTAAGAATTTGTCATTTATGTAATGTAAAGGAGGCTTTCCCCTCTAAGTGGTTGATTTATAAGTCGTTGATATCTCTTTTCTTATATTTTGTGAGATGGTTTCATAACATTTGGTACCAGAGCTTTGGATTCTAGGGTTTCGTTGCTTGAAATATATCATCGTGGAATTTTCTCTATAACCTTTTTTCTACAAAGGTTCATAAGCTAAAAAAACCCATTTGCACGAAAATATAGAGGAACGTCGTGGAAAAATTTTTCATCTTGGTTCGAAATATTTTTAGAGATGTGATCTGTGGAAGTTATGGTTTTTGTAGGATCCCAAATTTCATCTCAAAGAGGTGACCTTGGGGAAACCATCATAACTCTCTCTTTGAGCATCAAATTGGAATCCTCTAAAAAGTGGCCCAAATTACATAGACTGTAGTTTCCTTTGTATCGATTTCAAAGCCGAAGGAGGAAACAGTGACATGGGGCACATTGTACAAGTTTTCCCTACTCAACCAGTCCATAATTAGGTCATTGTGGGAGATTGGGCATAACTTTGACTTGAAGAATCCAAATCAGGTCAGACTTGTGGCATTGGAAATAAGATTCAAAGGGCTACTAAAGCACCAAATATAAAATCTTATGGATTCTACATTACAGAGATACATCAGTTTCAATATTGAGCTCCTCAAAAGCAAGAAAAAGGTGTGTATTTAAAAAAAAAAATCATAAGTCTTGTTTGAAAAATTAGTTTGAAGTGATTCCAAGGGCATATTGAAGCATATATATCAGTATTGGGTTATAAAATCCCCCCTAAAAATATTTTAACACCCATTAAGCCCTCAGAAGTTTGTATTATTACTCATGAAGAGGAAGAAGTGCAACATGATATATAAAAATTACTAGACCAAGTGAAACAAATTTCAAACAGAAAATGAAATGGAAGCTAAGATGGATGGTCTGAAGAAAGGCGTCGAAGCTAATATGGATGGCTTGAATAAAAGCGTGGAAACTAAGATGGATGGTTTGAATAATGGCATGGAAGCTAAGATGAATGGTGTGGAAGCTAATATGGATGATGCAGAAGCTAAGATGGATGACATGGAAGGAAAAATGGAAGAATTGAAGAAAGACATGGAAGGTGTGAAGGAAGGTTTGAAGGAAGGTTTTGCAAATTTGCTACATGAAAAGCTTCCTAATTTCGAAAATATAGTAGAGGAAACTTATGATGAGAGGAAAATAAATTATGATCATGATTTAATATACTCTAATGTTGGATTTAAGACCCACTATATTCCAAAGATAGATATGAGGAATTTTGATGACAAGGATCTGATAACTTGGATAGTACAAATGAAGCAATACTTTAAGCTCCATAATAAGAAAAACACACAAAGGTACACATTGCATCTTTATATTTAGAACAAAATTAAATTGTATGGTATCGATGGCTTTGTTCTCGTAAACCACTAGTCACTTGGTCAATTTTTATGGAGGAAATGATAACACATTATGAGGATGCAAAGAGAAACACCTTCTTTAGCCAATTTATAAATCTCAAACAAAAGGGTTCAATGATGGAGCACATTGAGGATTTCCAAAAATTGGATATAAGGGTAAATAATATTCCAAAGGAACATAGGATTGATGTCTTCATAGGGACTCTAAAGGATAACATCCAACATGAGGTTCACCTTTCGGAACTTGATACATTGGAGAAGGCATTCAGGTTGGCAAGAAAAATTGGAAGAAAAATTATGGCAACAAGGAAGCCTACCACTCACAACTATAAATATGGAAGTGTTGCTACTCCTAGACTTCCACAACTTACAGGGTTGAAACCACAAAAATTGGAAGAAAAAATAGAAAAAGGGATTTTCTATAGTTGTGATAGAAAATACACTAAAGGTCATAAGTGTGCTGAGAAGAAATGATTTTACATAGATTGTGAAGAGGATGAAGAGAAGGAACATGAAACTTAAAAAGAAGAGGATATAGACTAGGAACCAACCCCAAAGGAAGAAGAAATGAATCCAACCATATCTTGTAATGCATCGGCAAGAATTACCACTCCTCAAACTCTCAAGATATAAGGACATATCAAGAATAAAAAAGTAATAATGCTTATTTATTTGGGTAGTACCCATAATTTTATTCATTGTAAGGTAGCCAAGGAATTTAATTACTTCCTATACCCAATGTCAGAGTGTCAAGTGATGGTGGAAAATGGAGGAATTATAAATTGATCTAGAAAGTTCCATAATATCAAGCTAAAAATGGGGGAATATGTATTGAATAGTCCAATGCTTTCCATTCCAATGGGTGGTGGTGATGTTGTACTAGGAGTACAATGGTTACAATATTTGGGGATGATAGATTTTAATTTGTAAGAACTTTTCTTGAATTTTTTTCAGAAGGAAAGGAAGTTGAATTATGGGGTATCGCGGGGAAGACAAGAAATATAATAAGCTATAATGTCATTAAAAATATTTTGAAGAAAGAATGACGAGGCGTAATTTCACAATTATGCTCACTAGAAGTTCCAACATCAAAATCATCTATTTCTCCAGATCTCCAAAAAGTATTGGACAATCATTCCAAGGTGTTTGAAACTCCCAAAGGACTCCCACCTATTCATGATCATGATAATGCTATTCGTTTGATTCCAGGAAGTGATCCTCCAAATATCAGGCCTTACTGATATCCTTATGTCCAAAAGAGTGAAATTGAACATATGATTGAAGAAATTCTAGAGGCTAGTATAATTCAACCTAGTCAAAGTTCTTTCTCTGCTCCAATAGTATTGGTGCACAAGAAGTATGGATCATGGTGCATGTGTCCATATTATATGGAGATCAATAACCTCACTATTAAAGATAAATTTCCCATTCCCGTGGTTGATGATTTATTGGATGAATTACATGGAGAAATTTATTTCACCAAGTTGGATCTTCGTTCAAAATATCATCAAATTAGAATAAAGACTGGAGACATCCCGAAAGCAACATTTTGAACTCATGAGGGTCATTATGAATTTTTGGTCATGCCTTTTGGCCTTACCAATGCACCTTCTACATTTCAAGGGTTGATGAATTCCATTTTCAAACCCTTCCTTAGAATTTTTTTTTGTTAGTATTTTTTGATGATATACTAATATACAACAGGTCTTGGAAAGATCATGTTCAACATGTTGATAGGGTGCTCAAACTATTGGAGGAAAAGCAATTATATGAAAAAACCTCCAAATGTTTCTTTGGAGTACAAGAGGTGGAATATCTGGGTCATATTGTATCTCAGGAGGGTGTTAAGGTAGACCCTAACAAAATTAAGGCCATTAAGGAATAGAAAGTCCCCACATCCATAAAGCAGTTGCAAGGATTTATCAGGTTAACAGGGTATTATTGCAAGTTTGTTAAGAATTATGTGAGAATAGAAGCACCTCTAAAAACATTATTGAAGAAAGATGCATTTCCATGGATTCTTGAAGCAACTAAGTCATTTGAACATCTCAATGTACCAATCACCGGTTTTAGCTACGCCAGACTTCACAAAAACCTTTATTGTGGAATGTGATGCCTCAGGAAATGGAATTGGTGCTATTTTAATGAAATAAGGAAGACACATTTATTTTTAAAGCTGTCCAATCAAAGTGAAGTATTTACAGAAAACTATTTATGAGAAGGAAATTTTGGCAATACTACATGCACTAAAGAATGGATACCTTACCTAATGGGAAGACACTTCAAGGTAAAAAATGATCATGATAGTCTTAAATATTTTTTGGAACAAAGAATATCTTCAAAAGAGTAGAAAAAATGGGTCGCAAAGATGTTGGGTTATGACCTTGAAATCATCTACAAAAAAAGGAAGCTAAATGTTGTTGCAGATGCACTCTCAAGAAAGGATGAGGATGTGGAAGAATTTCTTCATGCCATTTCTATAATCCAACTAGACTGGATAATTGAAGAAAGGGAGGAATGGAAGAATGACGAAGAAGTATGGAAATTCATTCAAAATTTGTAGCAAGATCCCAGTACATATGATACATTTAGTTGGAAAAATGATTCCTTATGGTACAAAGATCGCTTATATATTTGTAATAATTCCCAACTAAAACAAAATATTCTTTTGGAATCGCACACCTCTCCCTTAGGAGGACATTTTGGATTTTTAAAAACTTACCACAGGGTGAAGAATGATTTTTTTTGGGATGGCCTTAAATCCGATATTCAAAATTTTGTGGCAAAATGTTTGGTTTTCTAGAAAACTAAAGTTGAAACAATTAAGACCCTGGGTCTGCTACAACCTTTATCCATTCCAAGTCAATGTTGTGAGGAGGTTTCAATGGATTTTATCACAATTTTACCTAATTTCGAAAAAGAGTGTCATCATGGTGGTAGTTGATAGAATTAACAAGTATGCACACTTTTGTGCATTATCTCATCCATTTAAAGTGAGTATAGTTGCTACTGCATTTATGGAAACAATTCAAAATCTACATGGAAACCCAAAGATTATTGTAAGCGATAGAGATCCCATTTTCACTGGTATGTTTTTGGATGGAATTATTTTCTTGCTTGGGTACTCAAATATCTCATAGCTCATCTTATAATCCTCAATCCGATAGGAAAACTGAGATAGTGAACAAATGTTTTGAAGGATATATTCATTGCTTTGTATCTGATAAACAAACACAATGGGTCAATTAGTTACCTCTAGTTGAATGGTTCTATAACACTTCCTTCGACACTGTAGCAAAAATGGCCCCATTTATGGCACTTTATGGATATCATCCGTCGTCTATCACAAGATATTTAAGAGAAAATTATAAGCTTCAAGCATTGGAATATCACATTGAGCATCGAAAACAAGTTATCCAACTCTTAAAAGATAACCTAAATTTGGCACAGAATCAAATGAAACAACAGGAATATCAACATCACAGCAAGAGAAGTTTTGATGTAGGTGACTGGGTATTTTTACAGTTACAACCATACAAACAAATGTCACTCAAGCAAGCTAAGAATGATAATAAATTATCTCCAAATTACTATGGTCCTTACAAGGTGTTGAAAAACATTGGTACTATGTCATACAAATTGGACCTTTCTGCATCTTCCTGAGTGCACCCAGTTTTCCATGTTTCATGCTTAAAGAAGGTTATAGATGACAAACTTATGGTTCAAACAATATTGCTAGAACTTGATAAGGAAGAAAAAATCATATTGGAACCTGAAGCAGTCACGAAAATAAGAAATCAAAAACTATGAAATCGATCAATTTCAGATTTTCTCAACAAGTGGAAGTACTTACCCACTGAATATTCCACACGGGAGGATGAGAATTTAATACAAAAGAATCCAGAACTACTCAAGCATTGAGTACAACACCTTTTTGACAGAGAGGGGCACGTTATGGCCCTATATTACAAGTGTATTTCCTTATTTATATTAGTGTAGCCCCCTTATTGTTATTTTTTTACCCCTGTAGTCCCCATATTGTTATTATTGTGCCCCATAATAGCCCACTTTTGTTATTGTTTTTCCCTTACATTATTATTGTTAGGTCGGCTAGGATTATATTGTGACCCCATGGAATCCTATATATAGAAATGAGGTTTTTTCATTTGAATCATCTAAGAATTGTTAATTTATGTAATGTAAAGGAGGTTTCCCCTTGAAGTGGCTAATTTCTAAGGCACTGATCTCTCTTTTCTTCTATTTTTTGAGCTAGTTTCATAACAGATTGAGTGCATTTTCTTGGGAACATTAGAATGGTAAGATAATCTCTTGATTGGTTTTCACAATAGATATTGTGAGTCATTTTCTAGTTTGAATATTAATTGGTAGTTTAGGATTTTTATTAATAAATTTTGACATGTTTACAGGGTTTTTGATTAGGAGTGTTAAGTTTATTGCAAGAATTGTACCAGGGGTTTATGCATACATTCATTTAAACCACATATTGGAGTGAAGAGTGGTTTTGTAGGATTCCCAGGATGTTTATGGAATTTCCAGTGTTGTGCCTATAATATTATGAGCTTCAGATAATAATAAATGTTGAATCGTTTATTCCATTAATAAACTATACCCAAAAAAGTGAATGTGAATTGTCTAACATATTCATGGTTTTCATCACAAGTACTATAATGTATAGCTCCTTCAAAATTATCCAGGTTCATAAATTTTTCCTTAGTCACATAACCAATCAAAAGCTTCAGAAAGTGCTCGGAGTACTCATGAAATGTTTAGTTTTTGGTTCAACTTGTTTTCTTCTCCAAACTTTTGTAGGTTTCCTAGATAATTTTTGTTCTTTGATTTGTTTGGGAACCCATTTCATGCTGCTTTTTTAGTCTCATGCAATATGTCCAAAATTTTGACATTAATCACATTCTAGATTGAACTTGAATGATAGATAAACTGAACTATAATATCCATTGAGGATTCTGTCTTGTCTGATAGCAATTTCCATCCTAGGGTTTTCATGATAACAATTCCAAGCATCCTTGAAATATGCTTTATAATCTTTAGCTTTATGACCAAACTTATTTCAAGAATAACAATAACCAACAAAAAATTCTTATTTACCTGGATGAGTAGCATTCTCCTAATGATATTTTTAAGTTGTTATTTATTGGAGGAGGCTTATCACTTTGTTGATCCTTATTGTTGCTTGCATTATGTATGAATACCTTGAAATTATCTACATAGTTTTATGGTGAAGTGCTTCTTCCAAATTAATCTTTCTTTCTTTCATTGGGACTAGATATCTGAAGGATATAGGCCAAATTTTGTTCTTGATAACCCTAGGTTTGATCCAATAGATTAGACCTAGGTCTGTTTAGAATAGGCCAATTTATTTTCACATGGTATGTTACTCCTCCAAAAGTTGTGGCCTATTTCTCTAAAAGGATGAGGTATGTTACTTCAAAGGTAGAGTTTTTTTGCTCCAAAAAGGTCGATATTTGTTTCTTCAAAGGTAGAGGTTTGTTTCTCTAGAAAGGGCCAAGGTTTGGTCCAAGAGGGGGGTTGAAAATTTTATCCAAGTTTGATCCCAGAACCCATGAAAAAAATATGAAGCTATAATCAAAACCCAATAAGAACCATTTTTTTTTATACTTTCACCTTATAATATATTTTGGTCATCTTGGGAGCATACATTTTTCCCATCTTGAAGTAAACTTACTGGGCCTCTTAGAACAAACTTACCTTGGGATCTTCTGCATCTTGAATAAACCTTCTCAACCTTGTTATATAATTTTAAAGCAGTTTGTTGAAGCGAATTTTGACCAATATGCTCAATGATTGAAGGCACCTCGAATACATATTTAAGTTCTATTGAAGGCAACCTTGAAAGCTTTATGGGAGTCAATCTTGGAAGAAACTTGGAGTAGTATTAAAGATTTATTTATAACCACTACTGAAGGCTTGTTTGAAAGTACCATTGAACGAAATATTAGAACACTAAATATTGTTGAAAAAACAACCATCCTTAAAGCATACTTGAATATCATCACTTGAAGATGTGTTTTGTTGGAGCAATCATAGAAGTATTGCTAAAGAAAACTTGAAGTGCTTTTGTGAACACAAATTGGAGATAATTTTGTAGACCTATCTTGGAAGCATTTTGTAGAAGTATTTGAATTATTTGATGGAGTTTTGAAGAAACACAAAAGTAACCTTTAAAATTGAAGAAATTAGAGAGGGTTTGAGCCCTAGAGGACTAGAGTCCTCATACAAGGTTGGAGCCTTATAGAAAAATAGGTTGAAGTCTAGATTGTCTTTGAGGATTGGGATCCTCATAAGAGGTTGGATCATGTGCTATCAAGATTGGAGCCTTGAAAGAGTTAAAGTTTTTGTTATACAATTTGGAGCTTGATTTTTGTATAAGAGGATTAGAGTCCTCATTGTTTTTCATTAATAAAATTATTTTTCTTGTTTTACTTCATGTTTTATGTAATTAAGTGATATTAACTCGTATAATATAACATTTGTAAAATAAATATTGATTCAACCCCCTTTATGTATTTCCAACAATTGGCATGAGATCGAGTACCTTCAGTCTCAACCTAAAAATTGGAAGGTAGATCCTACGAACAAAAATGGAAAAATAAAGAAGGAAAGGTACAAATATTTTGAATATGTATCCTCCCTAGTCATGGAAAAAAATGTAAATTAGGTTGAAAAAACTCCATTGTTTGATGGAATGGATTATTTGCTATGGAGAAAAAAAATGGTGTTTTATTTTTGGCCCTAGGATATTAAAAGTATGGAGATCGAAATGTCACAATTTCCATCACTCTGTATATCATTGAAGGCTCTAGGTTACTCATTATCATTTTAAGAAGATCACCATCTTATCAACCTCTCTCTTGGAAGATATTTGATCATCACTCATTTTGGAAGGAATCTCTATAAAACATCAATATTTTTGGGAACTTCATCTACATTCTTGGAATCATCATTCATCATTGAATTAGTTTGAAGATACTATTTTTCCAACCATCATAGAAGTCATCATTCTATGAAATCTTTAAAGACTCTTGGAATCTTGGGAGCATCAAGATATTTGAAATACATCATCATCAAGTAGTTTACTATCTTGACAAGTAAGTACATTATTTGAATCCATGTATTGATCTTCAAATAAAATGACTTCATTTCGCAAGGAAGGAAACAAACTCGACGGGTCATCAAACTTTCAAGCATGGAAGAAGAGAATCAAATTGGTGCTCATATAAAATGAAGTCATGGATCATGTTCTAAGAAAAGCTAAAGATATAGACAAGAATAAGACTCAAGAATTGGTCAAGTACAATAAAGGAGAATTTAGGGCTCAAAGAATTCTCATAGAATCCATTAAATATCATCTTATCTCATTTTTTGTATATTTCAACACATCTAAAGCAATCTATGACAATATTCTACAATCCATCTATCTCTGTTATAGAGATAGCAGGTTCGAAACGTTGATAAGAAAATATAATTAATGTGATGGATCTTGAAATAATATTAACAAAAAATAGAGATCGCAGAAGTTTGAAATCGGAAGTATGGGGATCATTTGTTAATGAAGACATAACTACCAAGGAATCATTAGAATAAAATAAAAAATTGATGGAAGCAACCTTGAGTAGTATATCGGATTATGTAAAAGCAAGGCAGTTTAATCCTCTTTAGCTAAAAGAATTTGGGAATAACTACAAAAACTCCATGACGAATTTGACTTTGTTCCTTTTGAATCAGAGTATGCTAAACAAGAACATAAGGATGCTCATGAATAAAAGGAAGTAGATGAAGGAACTAAAGACATGAACGACAACGAAGATCAAAAACACATTGAAGAAAAAAGGTTGAATTAAGCCTTGAAGAAAAAATAATCGCATCACATAGACATCAATTATATGGATTTATTATCCTAATCTAATAACACTAAAATATTAAAGCAATAGCATCAAACATTTTTTATAATTTAAAATGAAATAAAGAAAATAGTTTAACAAGAAACATTCCTTTAACATTGTAATATTATAAACAACAAAAAATATACATCATATTAATTCAATTCATGAACCAACAAAATAAATTATTTATTAGGTAACTAAGTTTTGTCTTCATAATTATCATTGTAATTATGTCATTTTATGTTTCATGTAAAACCAAAAGAAGTAAAATATATTATTATTATCATTATTATTATTTCATTAGTGAAGTATGTTCTTCATGCTTTTAGGGTTTTTTGAGTAAAAATAATATTTTTCATGAGTCGATCTATTGTACTAGAATCAAGTACCATTTGGACATTTGAAGGGTGGCAAAATAATTCTATTTGACAAAAAAAAAACATTTCGTCACCGAGATGAACAAGTTGGCCCTTGAAGGAACAATTTGACCTCCTCGATGTGTATATATAAATATAAGTTAGACCTCATTTGATCATCAGTTGGTAATGTTGATTTATCAACAAGAAAGAGCAAGGAAGCAAGTGAAAGTAAAAGAAAAAGAGCAAGAATCAAAAGAGAGAGAGTGAAGATCTAAAAAGGAAAAAAATCAAACTCTTGTCTATATTTGTTCACACATGTGAAGTGTTGGGGAAAATCTGCAAGCCACAAGGCTGAAATTTTGTTTTAATGAAGGTGTTTTGGCAACTCTGCAAAGTTGTAGGGTGAAAATTTTGATTGGAAGTTGTGCCCTTCGTTGAATTTATTGGACTTGACTTGAATAAATAATTCTTGAAGGAGGGATGGTTTAGGTAGTGTAGAAGGTATTGGTATTGGTTTTTGGTCCTCTACTTATTGCTTTGATTTGATTATATAAGAAGAGAAGAGTTGTTTTGGTTTCCCCCCCTTATTGCTTTTTCCCCAATCTTGGAGCCTATATCTTGTGTTCACTTCTCATCTTCATGGTTTATGTTTTTCTAAGCCTTGGAGTCTATATCTTGTGTTAATTGTCTTCTTCTCATCCTCATGGTTTATGTTTTGGTAATTGTTTGATGAAGAAAAAATAATAAAAGAATAAGAATCTAACTTATATTCACAATCATTTATCAAGTAGGATAAATAAACCCTAATTTGTTGCCTAGTGATTTCTCAACATGGTATCATAGGTAAGGTGAGGAAAAGGAAACTTGAAGATCACACTTGTCGATATAAGTGGGAGAAATTTCTACAACAATCATCCAAGCTACTTTGGAGAAAATAATTTGTAGAAAGCACAAGGAAGAATATTTGAAGACCATCATTCATCCCGAAGGAAGAATACTACATAAATTATCCATCTATCTTTATATCATTGAAGTCTCTTGGTTACTCATTATCATTTTAAGAAGATCACCATCTTATCAATCTCTCTCTCTTTGAATATCTTTGATCATCACTCATTTTGGAAGGAATCTATATAAAAAATTATTATTATTGGGAACTTCATCTACATTCTTGGAATCATAATTCATCATTGAATTATTTTGAAGATACTATTTTACCAAGCATCCTAGAAGTCATCATTCTATGAAATCTTTGGAATCTTGGGGGCATCAAGATATTTGAAAGACATCATCATCAAGTAGTTTACTATCTTGACAAGTAAGTAATTTATTTCAATCCACGTATCGATCATCAAATCAAATAACTTCATTTTGTAAGGAAGGAAACAAACTTGATGGGTCATCAAAATTTCAAGCATGGAAGAAGAGAATCAATTTGGTGCTCATAGGAAATGAAGTCATGGATCATGTTCTAAGCAAAGCTACAGAACTAGATAAGGATAGGAGTCAATAATTGTTCAAGTACAATAAAGGAGAAGTTATGGCTCAAAGCATTCTCATTGAGTCCATTAAAGATCATCTTATCCCCTTTGTTGTAGATTCCAGCACATCTAAAGAGATCTATGAAAAATTGGTAAAACTATATGCAGTTAGCACCACAAGTTAGAAAATATCATTAAGGAATCAACTTTACAAAACAAGATTTTTGAAAGATGAAGACTTGGCCTCATATCTTATAAAAATCTCGAAATTGAAGGATCAACTACAAGGGATTGGAGAAGTCATTTTTTATTTGGAATCAATGCTTTACCTTTAGAATGGAGTATTTTTGTGACTAGAATATATTCAAGAAAGAACTCTCCAAACTTCGATGAGCTATGGGCTTTGTGTATTTTAGAAGAAACAAGATTGAAAGCAAAGGATGCCACCAAACCCAACATTCACCGGTCGAGCATTCCTAGGACTAATCGAGGGAACACAACTCTAGGCTTTACCGTATATCCCGTCGTTCACCAGTAGAGGATTCCTAGGCCCATCGAGGTACATAAAATTGAGCTTTACCGAAATCCCACCATATACCGATCTAGGGATTCCTAGGAATTGTTTTATTCTTCAAAGACCACCCCGCTGAGTTTTGAAACCATCTGTAAATCCAACTTAATCAAGTAAAATAGATTTCGTCACACCATCGCTATCCAAAAATGGCAAGGCAAGGCTAAAAATCATTGTCACACCTGGAAAAACCCATGCCAATCACAACAAGAGAACCATATACTAGCCTTTTCCAATTTCCCCTATCCATAATAAACCAAATGACACCTACAACCAACAAAACCATTGAAAGACAAAATGTGATTCTTATGGATCTTACAACCTAGCTTGATGTAGTATTTACAATGATAATCCTGCTGAGAACTAAAACAACATGAAAAACATAAGAACATGACAACCATAACGACATGACACCCATACTTCTTAGTGAATATTTATAACATATATAATGGAGGTATTTTCATCGATATATATACCAAAACATATGCCAAAGACATTTTCTAAACCAACAAATAAAGAAGGATACATAGTCTACATCTGATCTGTTATCTCCTATGTGGCTTTATCGGGACCAAAGTGCTTTCACTGCACTTTAACCTTCTTGATTGCTCGATTCCCGAGCATGAGAATATTTCTCTGCAAAATACACTAAGGTTTCATCTAGAATCATCATCCTGGTTCCACTTGCAATACATACCAATCAATCACATGATAAACATATTTAACATTCCTCTTAAGAAATGACACTTGGAAAACATCATGGACTTTGACTATCGTCTATTGGAAAATGTAACTAATATTGGTCTTCATAATTATCATTGTACTTATGTCATTTTATGTTTCATGTAAAACCAAAAGAAGTAAAATATATTATTATCATCATTATTATTATTTCATTAGTCAAGCATGTTCTTCATGCTTCTAGGGTTTATTGAGTCCAAATAATATTTGTCATGAGTCAATCTATTGTACTAGAATCAAATCCCATTTGGACTTTTGAAAGGTGAAAAAATATTTTTATTTGACTGAAAACAATTATTTCATCACCCACATAATCAATTTGGCCCTAGAAGGGACAATTTGACCTCCTGGATGTGTATGTAGAGAGAGTTTCGACCTCATTTGATCATCAGTTGGCAACTTTGATTTATGTGCAAGAAAAAGCAAGGAAGTAAGTGAAAACAAAAGAAGAAAGATAAAGAATCAAGAGAGAGAGTGAAGATATAAAAAGGAAGAAAAATAAAACTCTTGTCTATATTTCTTCACACATGTGAAGTGTTGGGGCAACTCTGCAAGGTACAAGGCCGAAATTTTGTTTTAACGAAGGTTTTGTGGCAACTCTGTAGAGTTGTAGGGTGAAAATTTTGATTGGAAGTTGTGCCCTTCATTTACTTGATTGGACTTGACTTGGATAAATAAGGCTTGAAGGAGGGATGTTTTAGGTATTGTATAAGGTATTGGTATTGGTTTTTTTTCCTCTATTTATCATTTTTATTTGATTATATAAGAAGAGAAGATTTGTTTTAGTTTTCCCCCTTGTGGATTTTTTCCTAGTCTTGGAGCCTATGTCTTGTGTTCATTGCCTTCTTCTCATCTTCATGGTTTATGTTTTGGTAATTGTTTGATGAAGAAAAAATGATAAAATAATAAGAAGCTAACATATATTCGTAATCATTTGTCAAGTAAGAGAAATAAAACCTAATTTGTTTCCCTAGTGATTTCACAACATGGTATCATAGGTAAGGTGAGGAAAAAGAAACTTTAAGATCACACTTGTCGACATAAGTGGAAGAAATTTCTACAATGATCATCGAAGATAATTTTGAGGAAATCATTTGTAGAAAGCATAAGGAAGAGGATTCAAAGACCATCATTCATCCTGAAGGAAGAAGACCTACATCAATTATCCATTTATTTCTATATCATTGAATGCTCTTGGTTACTCATCATCATTTACGAAGATCATCAGATCATCAATCTCTCTCTCTCTTGGAAGATCTTTGATCATCACTTATTTTGGAAGGCATCTCCCTAAAATTCATTACATGAGAAACATCAAGATTTTTGGGATCTTCATCTACATTCTTGGAATCATCATTTATCATTGAATCAGTTTGAATCTACTACTTTACCAACCATCCTATAAGTCATTATTCTATAACATCTTTGGAGACTCTTAGAATCTTAGGAGCATCAAGATATTTAAAAGACAACATCATCAAGTAGTTTAATATCTTTACAAGTAAGTACTTTATTCATCCATGTCTCGATCTTCAAATCAAATGACGTTATTTTTTAAGGAAGGAAACACACTCGATGGTTCATCAAACTTTCAAGCATGGAAGAAGAGATTCAATTTTGTGCTCATAGAAAATGAAGTCATGGATCATGTTCTAATAAAATCCATAGAACTAGATAAGGATAAGACTCAAGAATTGGTCAAGTACAATAAAGGAGAATTTCGGGCTCAAATAATTGTCATCGAGTCAATTAAACATAATCTTATTCCATTTGTTGCAGATTTGAGCACATATAAAGAAATATATGACAAATTGGTAAAACTATATGCAGTTAGCACCGCAATTTAGAAAATATCATTGAGGAATCAACTTTACAAAACAAGATTTTGGAAAGATGATGACTTGGCCTCATATCTTATAAAAATATTGAAATTAAAGGATCAACTACAAGGGCTTGGATAAGTCATTTTTTATTCGGAATTAATTTTTTTTGTTCTCAATGCTTTACTTTTATAATGGATTAGTTTTGTGACTAGCATATACTCAAGAAATAACTCTCCAAAATTCGATGAGTTATGGGTTTTGTGTGTTCTGGAAGAAGCAATATTGAAAGTAAAGGATGCCACTGAACCCACCATTCACTAGTTGAGGATTCTTAGGACTAATATAGGGCACACACCTCTGGGCTTTACCGTATATCTCATGGTTCACCATTTTGGGATTCCTAGGCCTTTTTTTCTTCTTCAAAGACCATTTTGCTCAGTTTTGAAACCATTCGCCAATCCAACTTAACAAAGTAAAAGAGATTTCATCATGCCATGTCTATCAATAAATTACAAGGAAAGGATGAAATTCATTGTTACACGTCGCAAAACCCATGCCAATGACAATAAGAGAACCAGGTACTAGCCTTTTCCTATTTCCCCTATCCATAATAAAACAAATGACACCTAAAACCAACAAAACCGTTGAAAGACAAAATATAATGCTTATGGAGCTTTATAAATTAGCTTGATGGAGTATTTACAATGATCATCCTGTTAAGAACTAGACCAACATGAAAAACACAAGAACATGTCAACCATAACGACATGAAACTCATATCGCTTAGTGGAGATTTATAACATATATATACCAAAAATTCACACCAAAACATATGCCAAAAACATTTTCTCAACCAGCAAATAAAGATGGATACATAGCCCACATCTGATCTGTTATCTCCCATGTGGCTTCATCGGGCCCAAATTGTTTCCACTGCAATTTAACCTGCTTGATTGCTCGACTCCAGAGCATGAGCATCTTTCTCGTGCAAAAGAAAACGAGGTTCCAACTGGAATTATCCTTCTAGTTCCACCTGTAATACAAACCATTCCATCACATGATCAACATCTTTAACATTCCTCTTAAGCAATGAAACATGGAAAACATCATGGAATTTCACTGTCGGAGGAATTCCAAGTCAATAGTCTATTGGTCCAATCATTTCAAGAATATTGAAATGTCCACAAAACCAAGGTGTCAGCTTTGCACATGACCCAATCCTCAATGATCTATTCTTGGGTTTGATGTGGAAATACACACATTCCCCAACTTGAAATTCCTTAAACATCATGTTCCAATCTACATAACTATTCTTCATGTATTTTCCTTATTTTAGATTATTCTTGATTACTTGCATTTCTTATTCCATTTCTTCCAGCATATCTGGACCTATCAACACCTTGTTCACTTGATCACTCCAACTGATTGGAGTATTACAACTTTTCCCATAGAGTTCCTTGAACGAACTCATCCTCAGTGACTTCTAGTACCCATTGTTGTAATCAAACTCAACCAATGGAAGGTATCACTCCCAACTCCTTTGTGGATGTATCACATACATCCTTAACATGTCCTCCAATATCATGTTAACCCTCTCTGTCTATCCAATATCTATTTGTAGAATATAAGTTGTGCTGAAGGAAAACTCTGTCCCCAAACTTGCAAATAACTCCTTTTAAAAATTTGAAGTGAACTCAACATCCCTATCTGACACAATATTCCTTTGAACACCATGTAACCGTAGTACATCTCTGATGAATATCTATGCTACATCGTTAGCTGAATAAGTAGACTTCACTGGAATGAAGTGTGCTACCTTTTTCAACATATTTTCCACAACCATGATAGAATCTTGTTGTCTAGATGTCATTGGCAAGCCTATGATGAAATACATGGAAATGAACTCCCACTTGCAATCTAGAATTAGAATCAGTTATAGTAGTACAAATGGATGCTTACATTCTACTTTTATATTCCGAAAATCCAAGCATATAGCCACAAAATATGCCACGTCCTTCTTTAGATTCAGTCAATGATAAAACCTCTTCACCACGGTTTAGCATGAAATTCTTGCAAGATAGTCTTCTTGAGCTCACTGTCATTTGACACATATATCTTGTCCCTAAATCTGACCAAACCATCTGTTGTAAGATGATAGTCCACATCCTGATCACTTGTAACATGTTGTAACATGTGCCTAAGCTCTTTATACATGTCATATTTGTGTCCTTCCTTAATATCAGATCAAGTGATTTACCGATATTTCTCCTGCTAAGAGCATGTGCAACCTTGTTCTCCTTGCCCTCAATGTACCTAATCTCGAAGTCAAACTCACTAATCGTGGCCAACCATATAGCTTGCTTGGAATTCATATTCGATTGATCAAATAAATGCCTCAATCCACTGTGATCGCTCATCATTACAAACCTCCTACCAAGAATATAGTGTCTCCACATCTTCAATGCATGGATGATTGTTTCCAACTCAATATCATGTGTCAAATAATTTTTCTCATGCTCATTTAGTTTCCTTGGTTCATAACAAACCACCTATCCTTCCTACATAAGGACTCCACCAAGTACTCTCTTTCAAGTGTCTGTACATACCATTAACTTTGTCTGGATCTCCAATCTTGAGAACTGGAGCATTCGTCAAGAAATGATTCAATTTCTTAAAACTTGTTGCACATTCCTCTATACATTCAAATTTCTTACTTTTACTTTGTAAAGATGTAATAGGATAATAAATCTATGAGAAGTTCCTGATGAGACTCTTGTAATAACATTCTAACCCCATAAAGGACCTTGCCTCATCCACATTCCTAGGAGTTTCCCACTCCATGATAGCTCTTATCGTTTTTGGGTCCATTTCTATACCTTAATTGGAAATAAAATGTCCTAATTAATATATCTCTATCCGAAAGAAACTACATTTACTAAGGTTGGCATACATTTGATGCTCTCTCAACAATATCAATACTGTTGCTAAGTGTTCGGCATGCACTTCCTCATTCTTAGAATATATCAAGGGGTCATCAATGAATACAATAAGAAACATGTCCAGATAAGGACATGAAATGCTTTTCATCAAGCACATAAAGGTAGTTGTAGCATTATTCAAACCAACTGGAACTACAACAAACTCATAATGCCCACTGCTGGTTCAAAATTTTGAATTTTAAGTATTCTCTTCTTTGATGTGTTCCTCATGATATCCGGATCTCAGACAAATCTTTGAGAACATTGTTTCTCCCTTAAATTGATCAAAAGATTCATCAATCCTCGACAACGGATACATATTCTTAATGGTCACCTTGTTCAACTACCTATAATTAATGCATAAACTAAGATCACCATCCTTATTCTTTAAAAAAAGCATTGGTGCACCCCAAGGCAATACACTTGGCCTAATGTATCCCTTATCAAGCATTTCCTTCAATTGCAAATTTAACACTACTAACTCTAGAGTTCTCATCCTGTAAGGTGCTTTTGATGTTGGTGTTTCCCCTGGTACCAACTCAATATAAAATTCCACTTCTCTATGGGGTGGAAATTCTGAAATATATATTGGAAATACATCTTGAAATGGTTGCAAGACTGGGTACTTGATCAATACCTCTGCATCCTAATCCTCCTTACCTTTATCACTAGAAATATGCATTACAAATAACACACACCATTTTCTGCAACTGTGATTTTCCTGCATGGTTTTCACCATTCTAATTGATGTTTCCTTCTTCTTACCATGCAATATCCTTTTTCTCCATTTTCATCCAAACACTCAATAACTTTGTCATAATAGTCCACCTTAGTCCTGTGAAGATAAAACCAATCCATACTCAAAATAATATTGTATGATCCCAATGGAATTACATTTAAATGTGTTGATGTAGGCATACCATTCAACTCAAATGCACAAGCTCTTACCCAATGATGAAATCTTTTATTTTGTAGCAACCCTGGTGAAAATTATATGTAGTAAAGTTAAAATAATAAGCATAGTTGATGGGACACTTATTCCAAGCTAAATGGTGGGGAAAAAATCCTAGTGGGTGTTCATTTAGTTTACTATGACTAAGGAAATTGGAAAAGGAAAAGGAAAAGGCTTTCGAAAGGAAAAATGTCATATTTGGCACATTTATTTACGAAAATAATGGAAATTAGGAGAAAATGGAGATGAAAGGTCACAGGTTGCATGTGAGGAGGAAAAAGAAGAAAATTAATTTAAAATGAAGAAAATAGAGGCCTCGTCTATAAAAAGGCTTCTAAGGATCAATTGGTACATTTTTGTCAGTTCATTTTTGAGCTCTCTCATTATTCTCCCTCTCTCTATCTCACTCTTGGACATTTAGAGTTTTATTGAAGCACTTTTGCATTAGAGAAAGAAAGGAAATAAAGAAAGAATAAGGAAGGAGAAAGCAAGGAAGAGCAGGATAAACGAGATAAGTATGATACCCCTATGCTCAATATGTTGTTCACATCTGTAGTTTCAATGTTGGTGACATGTTTGAAAAAATTCCTATCATGTCTAGGAGGCGTTGAGATGAGTTTGTATTGATGTGATTACTTAAGTATTATTTTCCTATTGTTATTATTATCTCTGAAATTTCCATGAAGTTATGGGCAGAGCACTGGGTTCTGAGCCTGAAAATGTGGCTCAAATCCTGGGACACTGGCCATGGTGGCAGTGGTGTTTCCATGGAAGGGTTGATGGTGTTGCTTTCAACTTGTTTTCATGAGTGTATGACAAGTTATGTGTTTTTCTTTCTTGTGTATTATTTTTACACGCTTTCTTACATGTTGCTTCATGTTGTATATGAATTTCTTGCTTATACTAGGGTTACATATTGGTCATGCTTGTGTGTTGTCCATGTATGCTTTCTTGTGTGATGTTATATTCTAAAAATTCATTGGTCATTCATGCTTGGTTCCATGTTTCGTATGCTTGTTTATGTTCCATGCTTGTGATTGCGTGTGTTCATGTTTACTTTGGTATGGTTGAGGTTTTCATGCATTAGGTCATGGTGTACACTTGGCATGGACATGCATTGATGATTGGAATCCAACTAGAATGACATGTGTATGCTGATATACCATGTATTACGAGTTTATATGTTATGTTTATACGTGTATCATGTTGATTGGTTGATATTGCAGGATGTATCCTCCCCAAATTACACTAAGGTACATTGGTTTATTATGATTTGGTTTAGCTGACATATTATGATTTGTAGGAAAAGAGATCAGATATTGATAGAAATATGGTAGGTTAAAAAGACTCTTGCTATGAGTCATATGAGAAGCATGGTGGGCACCCTTCTAATTTGGCAGACACATTTAGAAGCTTAATAGAAGAAATAAGTAGTTGTAAGGAACACAATGACAAAATCATACAGGCATAAGAAAAGAAATCAGAGGTGAATGCAATACTTCTTCAGATCTTGTCATAATTGCAGTGGCAAAGGACACTTCAAATCAACCATGGACATGAGGAAAAAACTTACAAGGCATATAGCAATAGGTCTCCTAGTAGACACATGTCAGATAGAGTTGATACAGTGAGAGATGGCAAGTTGTTGGACACTCCAGATAAGAGGAGTGATGAGCACAGGTAAAATTCTATTTTTGGTTTGGATAGACATCATGATCGTCATCGGTATCATCCTTACAGGAGGAGTGACAGAGGAAACTTGCCTGATGAATTCAAGAAAGAAAAACCACCTAATTTTGATGGAGACTTGAGGAAAATAGAAGATTCAAAGGCTTGGATACTTGGAATGAAAAAATTCTTTGAGTTGCTTGAGTAAAAAAATAACATGAAGGCTAGAATTCATTTCTTTAGTCTCAAAGGTAAAGCAAACATATGGTAGTAAGATGTGAAGTGGGTCAGAGATATTAGGAAAAAGGACTTGAGTTGGCATGAGTTCAAGAGGCTTTTCAGGAAGAAGTACTTGTCAGAGAGGTACTATGATAGTAAGGTCAAAGAATTTTATGAGATAAATATGGGGTCAATGATAGATGAAGAGTACAAAACTAGGTTCCTTGAGTTATTAAGGTATGTACCATATATTAAAGATGAGAAGGCTAAAGTTCAACGATTTGTTAGTGGTTTTCCATTAGCATTTAGAGATCGGATTAAGTATGATGAGCCTCAGTCACTTAAGGAAGTTATTAGGAAATTAAATAATTTCTATGAACAATCTAAACATAAGAATGAATCTCAGTAAGGATGGAAAGGGAAAGAAAAAGGTAAAGGTAAATGGAAGCCTAAGAGATCAAGGCCTTAGAATACAGATGAGAAAGAGAATGTGGCACCTCAAAAGAACTTTAATGCAGCAATATAGGGATATGGATCACATCAACAACAACATGGAGGTAATGGTGCAGGATGGTTGGAGTATTGGACATGCGGTGAGGAGCACCTTAGGAGAGATTGTTCGTAGAACTAAGGTGGTAGGCCTAAGATATATAGTGAACAGGAGGCACATACTGTTGGGGATTTTGGGCAGATGTTGGAACATGGTCTCCTACAAGCTGTGAAACTGGTTTGATTTTGTATAATTTTTTATTATATTTAGTCTAGCACAGGGGTTTTTGGGTGGGACAAAGTCCCGAAAGCATTGTAATGGGTTAAAGGGTAATTTTCAAACCATAGTTTGCGGACCATAGGAAATATTAGGCTACATTTTTATAAATAGAGGAACATTTTGAATTATAAGGTAAGAAGATAAGGAGATCTTAATGTGAATGGTGGCTGAATAGATTTTTTGGGGTTTTGGGGAAAGGACTCCGGCTGGCTATGTGTGCGGAGGTCCCAAGTCTTGCTGTGTGAGGACCCTGCTACTGTGTGCGCAGGTCGGGTTAGGGTATTGTAAGAAGGAATTGAAGGATTGATGAATAAGAAAGTTTGTTTGAGTAATTGAATCTATGTGCACTGTTTATGCCAATCTGTGGTAACTACTGTATTATGCGTATTCTGTGTTAAGCTGCGAAAATATTGCGCTACTATCTTAGAAGTATATAATTTGTTGAGCATCATAGTATATTGACCTTGCACACGTAGATGCGAAGGAGACCTATAGATCCAGCTTTGAAATAGGCGATTTGGTCATTACAAAGCCGGACGCAGCTCTGCGTGGCTTACCTATCCTCTCTCAGGGTGCGGAAACCTTGTTCCAGCACCCACCCATACTGCTCCGGGTGAGACTTTGACCTGCGCAAGCAGGTCACTGCCGAAAGGGCTAGTAGTATAGGGGTTTGTTGGCAACCCTTAACCTCCGAACCTGGGTCAGGACCCCTCGAGCCAACAACAGAGCATTCATCGTATTTATGAAGCTATGGACAACATGAAAGAAAAGAAACATGAATCTATCATTGAGATGGATGATAAGCTTTGTGATCAAGTTATTTATATTTTTTTATTATCCTGTATCTAATTATAGATATTTTAGTCTTGACTTGGTGACTACGTGTGGCTTGGGTAAAGAAATGCATGTAGAAAATTGGTTAGTGCATTTGGCTACATGTACGAAGAAAAACGTTCTCCATTGGGTAAGAGCATGTGCATTTGACTTAAATGGCACGCCTACAACAACACACTTGAACATATTTCCACTGGATTCCTACAGTATGCTATTGGTTATACCTTCACAGGACCAAGGTAGATTGCTATGAAAAATCTATTAAGTTCTTGGATTACAATGGGGAACCAAGAGACTTACAGGGAAAGAAGATATCCACATCAGTTAGGATAGTGACAACCATGCAGGCCAAGCACAGTTGCATGAAAGGGTGTGTGTTATTCACGGTTCATATCTCTAGTGACAAAGGTAAGGAAGTTGAGGATGCATAAGTTTTGAGAAAGTACCTAGTCCTACAACATTTCCAGGATGTGTTTCCAACAGAGATTTCCGAGTTGCCGCCTCACAGGGAGGTAGGATATTCTATTAAGTTAGTGCCAAGGGAAGCTCCAATATCAAAGGAACCTTACAGTATGAGCACACCTGAGTTGGTAGAGTTAAAGTTGCATCTGAAATATATGCTTGATAAGGGATACATTATGAAAAGTGTATCACCATGGGGTGTACCAGTGTTGTTCATGAAGAAGAATGGGACTCTCAGATTGTGCATTGATTACAGGTAGTTGAACAAAGTGACCATCAAGAACAAGTACCCATTACTGAGGATTGATGATTTGAAGGGAGTAACAGTGTTCTCTAATATCAAATTGAGATTTGGATATCACCAGGTACCCATCAAAGAAGAGGACATCTACAAGACCGCATTCTGGACTAGGTACGGGCATTATGATTTTGTTCTAGTTCCATTCAGTTTGACTAATGCACTAGATGTAGTTATGTGTTTGATGAACAACATGTTGCATCCTTATTTGGACAATTTTGTGATTTTGTTTATTGATGACATATTCGTGTATTCTAAAAATGAGGAATAATGTGTAGAGCATTTGGCAGTAGTGTTGAGGTTGTTGAGAGAGCATCAGTTGTATGCTAAGCTCAATAAATGTAGTTTCTTCTAGACTGAGGTACATTACTTGGGACATGTTGTCTCCAAGGAGGGCATTGTAGTATATCCAGAGAAGATAAGGGCCATCATGGAGTGGGTAGCTCCTAAGAATGTAAATGAGGTGAGAAAATTCATGGGATTGACAGGTTACTATAGGAGGTTCATCAGGAACTTCTCACAGATTTCTTATCCTATTAAATCATTGCAGAAGAAAGGTAAGAAGTTTGTTTGGACAAAGGAGTGTGAGGCTAGTTTGGAGCAACTTAAGTAGTTGTTGACACATGCTCCAGTGTTAAATATTGCAAATTTGGACAAGGATTTTGTAGTATGTACACATGCTTACAAGAGAGGAATTGGTTGGGTCCTTATGTAGTATGGACAGTTATGAGTCATGAAAGTTGAATGAGCACAAGAAGAACTACCCAACACATCATCTTGAGCTAGCAGTGACCATTCATGCACTGAATATGTGGATGTGGTACCTTCTTGGTAGGAGGTTCTTATTGATGAGTGACTACATTGGGTTGAGGTACTATTTTGACCCATCAAATCTGAATGCCAGGTAGGCTAGATGGTTGGCCACGATTAGTGAGTTTGACTTCAAGATAATGTACATCAAGAGAAAGGATAACAGGGTCACAGATGCTCTTATTAGGCAGGTACACTTAAATCACATAGCAGTTACAAGGTCCTACGAGATATACTTACAAGATAGGATCTTGTAGGCAGGTCAACAAGACCATAGGTATATGGAAATTGTGCATAGGTTGCAGTAGGTTAAAAGTACATGTGGTAGCACAGGTACAAGAAAAGGTACATGTGTATAGGATGTGGATTACCATATCATAGTAGATTGATTGGGAAAATTTAGAGACAAGAGATATGTTTCAGATAGTAGTGAGATCAAGAAGTTGATCTTGAGGGAGTTTCATGCGAAACCATATTCGGGTCCCCTAGGCTACAATAAAACATTGACTACAGTAAAGAGGTTTTACTATTGGTCAAATATAAAGAGGCATATGGAAGAGTTTTTAGCTAGATGTTTGGATTATAATATGGTTAAGGTAGAGTGTATGCATCCAAGTGGACTGTTACAACCAATTACGATCCCAAAGTGGAAATGGGAGGTCATTTCCATGGAATTCATCACAGGTTTTTATAATACATCTAGAAAACATGATTCCATCATGGTTCGTGTGGATAGGATGATAAAGGTTGCATACTTAATTCTGGTTAAGACTACATACTCAACAAGCGATGTAGCACATGTGTTCATCAGGGACATAGTCAGATTGCATTGTGTTCCAAAGAAGATTGTGTTAGATAGGGATGCAAGGTTGACTTCCAAGTTTTGGAAGGAGTTGTTTATAGGTTTGGGCACCGAGTTGGCCTTCAACACAACTTATATCTGAAGACAGATGGACAGACAGAGAGGATCAATAAGATACTGGAGGATATGTTGAAGATGTATGTGGTGCATCGGCAATGCAAGTGGGAGGAGTACCTTCCACTGTTATATATTTTTCTTACAACAACGGGTACTTGGAGTCATTGAAGATGATTATGTTTGATGCTATGTATGGGCGAAGTTGTAACACTCCCATCAGTTGGAGTGATCTGGTTAATAGGGTATTTATTCGACCGGACATGTTGGCCAAAATGGAATAATAATTGCAGGTGATCAAGAAGAACTTGAAGGAATCACATGATAGGCAGAAGAGCTATGCATATAAGAATAGGTTGTTCAAGGAGTTTCAGGTTGGGTATCAGGTGCACTTGCGTATCAAGCCCAATAAGAGCTCCGTGCGGATTGGATCATGTGCCAAGTTGGCACCAAGGTTTTTTGAACCCTTCAAGATCATTGAGAGGATCATAATAGTGGCCCATCAACTTGCACTACCTTCCACAATGAAATTCCATGATTTTTTTCATATATCATAGCTTAAGAAGTATGTTAAAGATGATGATCATGTGACTAAATGGTTTGTATTGCAGGTGGAACCCGATGGAGAATTATAGTTGGAGCCTTAATGTATATTACAGTGAAAGGTGCCCATGCTCTGGAACCAAGAAATAGAGAAAGTTAAAGTGAAATGGAAGAAATTTGAGCCCGATGAAGCTACATGGGAGATGGCAGATTAGATGCGGGCCATGTATCCTTCTTTGTTTTCTAATTGAGGCAAAGAAGTTTTGGTGTGATTTTGGTATATGTTTGGCTTATGTTTTGGTGATGTATTGATATATGGTTTGATGTGATGTTCATGTGTATGTACATATGAATATGGATGTAAATACTTCCATTAACTATGTTATAAAGCTCCAATAAGTGGTATGGGTTTCATGTCATTATAGTTGTCATGTTGTTATGATGTCATGTTGGTTTTCTTTTTAGTAGGGTGATCATTTTAGATACTGCATCAAGATAGGTTATAAATATCCTTGTGAAGTATGTTTGATTTTCAACAATTTTGTTGAGGTATATGTGTGATTGAACACCAAGGACAATTTCCACCAAGGGGGAGAGTTCTGTAACAGCCTTGGTGAAAATTCCATGTAATAAATATAAAATAATAACCATAGTTGATGGGACACTTATTCCAAGGTGAATATTGATCCAAACATCCTAGTGGGTGTTCATTTGGTTTATTATGGATAAGGAAATTGGAAAAGGAAAAGGCAAAGGATTTGGAAAGGAAAAATGACATTTTTTTCACATTTATTTATGAAAATAATGGAAATTAAGAGAAAATGGAGATGAAAGGTCATAGGTTTCATGTGAGGAGGAAAATGAAGGAAAATAATGGAAAATGAAGAAAATAGAGGCCTCATTTATAAAAACACTTATGCGGATCAGTTGGTACCTTTTTGTCAGTTCATTTGTGTCTCTTTCGTTATTCTCTCACTCTTTCTCTGTTGGAAACTTGGAGTTTTCTTGCAGCACTTTGACATTGGAACAAGAAAGGAAAGAAATCAAGAAGAAGGAAGGAGCAATCAAGGAAGAACAGGATCAAGCTACTACAATAGGATTATTTGCAGGTATTTATTTAGATATGTGAATTCCTTACTAGATTTGACAAGAATAGTATTGCATGTGGATATTTTCTGTCTTGGAATGGGTTTTTCCAGGTGTGACAATTTTTTTAGCCTAGCTTTCCATTTCTGTATAACTCGGATGAGATGGGTTTCTCATACTTCAGTTGAGTTGGATAGTTGGATGGATTCAAATTTGAGTGGGGTGGATCTTCGAAATGAAAAAAACATGGCCTAGTGGTCCTTGAACCAGACTATGGATCACGGTAAATCCATTGGCCTAGTAACCCCTGAACCAGACTATGGGTTGCAGTAAAGCCAAATTGTCTGCCTCGGTAGGCCTAGAAATACTTGCTAGTGAATGGAAGGATATACAATAAATCCAAGAGGTGGATTGCTCTATGTTGGGCCTAGTAATCTTGGGATGGGATGTACCATAAAGCCTTGAGAGTGGGTATCGGTGTAGGGACTAGTGATCCTTGGATCGGACTATGGATTACGATAAAGCCTGAGAGACTAGGAGATAATCAAATTCTTCACAGTGTATGAGGATAACTTTGGTAGCATTCATGCTTGTTTGGATCTTTCTGGTTGGTTGTGAGTTCCACATTCATGCTTGGAATATGGCATGAGGGTGATTGGCTAGAGAGAGATTTGACTAACCCAATCTATGGCCGGGTTGAACGTGGTAGTCCCATCCCGGGTTGGTTTCTATATTTATTAATGAGAAATTCATTCCCTTTTTATTTATTTAAATGTACTGATTTAAATGTGGATTTTATTTTTGTTGTATGCATGATATTTCTGTTGTTATTATGCTGGCTATAAGCATGTCTTTTGACAGTAGTGATGTATAAATCTCTCCATGTTTTTATTTGTAAATGAATTCATAATGTATCTATGGTCAAATCGATTTTATTGCAGCTAATTATGTAAGGGAGAAACATTTCTTAGCGATTCTCAGATAAGTATGAGGCCCGTATGCTTAGATCTATTGTTCACACCTGTAGTTTCAATGTTTGTGACATGTTTGAAAAAATTCCCATCATGGATAGGAGGGGTCCAGATGAGTTTTTATTGATGTGATTGCTTTTTTATCATTGTCCTGTTGTTATTTATCATCTCTGAACTTTTCATGAAGTTCTGGGCAAAGCACTAGTTTCCGGGCCTGAAAAGGTGGCTCAAGTCTCGGATACGTTGGAACCAAATTGAAGAATTGAGTCCCTGGACATTCTCATGTAGTATTATTCCTACATCTATAGCCTCCTAGACACTAGCTTGCAAGCTTGTGACTGTGTCTATGGCTCAAAGTGTAATATTCCAAAATGGAAATAGTAGCAATACAAGACATAATAATGTAAAACACAACAAATCTGAACATGACATAAGAGGGATCAATATGCAGCCATATTTTTATTAAGATATCAACAATCATATACAAAAATATCTTGAGGGTCAAGCCACTCAAGAAATAAGAAAAAGCCGCCAATGATCAGAACAATCAGCACATGAGTTGCTACAACTGTATATAATTCCATAGAGCAGTGAAAACGATGTCTATATTAGTGTAGCTGCTAATGTAAACATACATAAATGAATTTTGGTTGATAGAAACAAAATAAATTCCCAGAAAAGAAGATGTGGGCTCTAATACATTATTTCTAGCCAACCCGGAAAATATTGCTAGAAATACCAAGAAATATACAATGTGACAAATAACCCTAGGGTTGAGATGTCACTGCAAACTGGAACTAAAGAGAATGAGGCTATGACAGATATGAAATGATGATGTCCTCCTCCAATGGTATTTATAAATAGAAGGTTGATCCCTCTACTCATAAATAGACCCTCCTGATGAGCTCAATGAACCCTCCCAGCAACTGCCTCCAAAAATAACGCAGTTCAGAATTGTGACTATGTTGTGAGGGATAGTAGATGGTTGGTCTGATGCCAAAGATGTGAAAATATGCCCAAGATCCCTTCTTGATTATCCTCCAAGGGATAGGATACCTCTCCACTAAAAAACAAGCTCAAAAATAGCTCTATGTGATCCTCCTTTGTTGCACCCTGCAACACAACCCAACTCTAAACAGAAATTGTGTTATAGCTAAAGGAGGTAGCTTGGATAGAATGCTAAAATGAGGAAATTCAGCCCAAAGAACCTCTCCTTCCCTGAGGATGAGGTAGGGATTCCCGATCAGGAAAACCCTTGTGCTAAATAGCACAACAACCCTGCTAAACAACAAAAGGAAGAAAAGTCTAAACATACCAATATCAATAATAATCTAAAACATGAATAACAATGGTTGACATCCCCTCCATATATAGTATGTGAGCCTTCTCACATTGGGTCCCATCCATACTTTCCACTAAGCTCATGCAATTTTTCCTCCACTAAAACTACGTTGTCTCATCATGAATGCCACTCCTCCATGACAGCGTTGTTGACTTAGTCAAATTTGACTGACTCAACATGATTCAACCCCTGTTCATACTTGGAGGTGCTTAATCTAGCTGCTTATTCTTCCTCCTTCCACATTAGGAGTGTTATTATTCCTCCTAAGAGTTTTATGGGCCTCCCCACCCAGTTATTCACCTACCTAGTGACAAAACAAACTATAATATTCCATTTATATGAAGGCTAAATTTTTGGAATATTACAGTCCTCCCCTCCAAAATGTCGCTTTTCCTCAAGAAACTGTAAATGTGGAGCAAAATTTCTCCCTTCCTCCTCTTATGGCATCCTCATCAATAGTCCCCACCACTGCTCAAAATAATCTGCAATAAAACTGTCCTCCAATGGTTCCTCCCAAGTATGCAAAACGAAATGTCTCACATCATGAGAAAGTGGAAGGTGTGAGTGGAAACCTTTTTATTGTCCAATGGAATCCTCAAGGTACGAGTGATGATAAACATAGGGAATCTCATCCCTAATGAGAGTCTCCCATACCCATGCTATCATCCAAATGAAATGAGCCATTCTAGGTATCTCATCAAAGAAATCTTCAACCCCCGATTTATAAAATGTATTGGGGCTGCATGGAGAGATTAGATTTTTCCACCCAAGTTGTTTCTCTCTCAATTTATGGTAAGTATGGGGTTGCTGATGATCTTGGGCTAGAATTTCATGGCCTCCAAGAATGGCCCAAGTTACCCCACCAAACAAATCAGCCATGAAGTGTCTCCTCCAAGAACTCAAGTTCTCCAAAGGGCTCCTCCCACATGAAGAAAAGAGATGTAGTGTGGTAATCATGGTTTTCCCATTGTTTCTCTTCAAACATGCAATATGTAAATTAAGGAGAATAATACTCCCAATGGGAACCTCCAACTCTTGTGCCACTCTCCCAACAAATCTTCCCATAAACATAATAACATCACCAATATATGAAAGCAAAAACCAATGAAAAAAAAATTTCATATGGCAACCAGGAGGTGGATCATAGTTCCACATATGGAACCAGAGCAATGCATCCCCTGTCTACCTCAAAAAAATAATAACAAGTGTCTTTTTATCCACTTTTTTTCTTCCACAATCATCCTACAAGATAGGATCATAAAATTAAAATGTGGTGCCAATGGTGCACACCAAGAATCATGTGGCCTCCCCCACAAACCACCAATAGAATAGCCAACCTAAATGCTGAAATTTGCCTCAAGTACATCATAATATACTATACAAGAAGAAATAATTTTCCTTGGTACAATATGTTTCTCAGATAAAGTAAAGAAGTACAAATTATAATGCAAAAATATACCTTCTTTACTATGTACTTTGGTCATTGAGATGAAAGGGCTCAACTAAAAATTCTCCCTTACTTTCAATGAGTAGGGAAGTGGTTGTGAAAAAATCTCCATCACCATCCAAGCTATGCATCTCTCCTCATGCTGATATACATCCTACTAAATGTACTCCTAAGTGAACTCCTCCATCAAAGAGTAAAATGCCTCAAAGTGCATGGAAAGAAAGTCCACATGTGTTGCATGTAATAGCTTCTCCTTGAGATTAGAAGCTCTATTCAAGAAGACTCTACCATAAGAATAGATGACCTCATCATCCACCATGTATCTGTCATCTCCCACCGGGTCATCAAGAATCATGCAAGCCCCAAGATCCTTGGATTACTCTACCAAAAGTTGATACCTCCAATATGGATCAATCCTCCTAAGAGACAACGTTGAAGATATGGAATGTGAAGCTCCCCACATGTTGTTGTCTTCTCCTTTGAAATCCCCCATTCCAAAGTCATCCTCCAAAGTGTTGCCATGCTCCTCATGCAGCTTTTGATGCTCAAGTAGAAGTGGTGGCCTTTGGAGGTTGGCTTCCCATGAGAAGCTACCATCCAAAAATAACCTCCTGATCTTGGCCAATGTAAGCATGAGTGGCCTTCATCTACTCCAATATATGGAAGGTTCCTTCCTCAAAGGAAGTACCCTCTATTTCTCCAAATCCATGGAGCACCTCCCTTGAATCATAGTGGTGCCATCCTCCATCACTGCAGTAACTTCTGTCAGCGCATAATGTGTAGTGACAGTGGGTAATGCTGAAAATGGGAGAATGTCTCCCTCCTCCTGGAGTCTATCCCAGACTCTTTGTGCTGTACTAGACCCCTCCAAAGTATCCACCTCTACGGGATCTAAGAGTTGTGAACCAAATGGAAATATGTCTCTCACCAACTCTAGATCTAGTGGCCTCCCAGGTGGAATGCCCCCATGTAGTGAGACATCAAAATATGAAGTGGATTGTATATATGAGTGGACTGATTTGTCCCTCTCTTCACTACGCAATACAGTCTCCTTATTTTTTAAAGAAACCTCCTAAAATAGATAAGGTTGAATGCTCATCATCCCTTGATGCTGATCCTTCCTCTCTTCTTCTCCTCCCATCTCATAATCCACAAAAACTGATACATACTGCTTCGGAATTGTGCTTTGGTTCCCACATGTTAGATCATTTGGGACTCCTTGAAAAGATACAAGGGCTCCTCTAATGGAAGCAATGGCTCCCCTTCCATCTCCATGTGGTGATGTATCTCCTCCTGATGGTACAATGCTATTAGCTCTTCTTTGCTCTTCCCCTTCATCAATATTTGAAAATGCCTCTACATCATCAATGAGAGACCCTAGATCTTGGTCTTCCCTTGAAGGAGGAAACTCCATGTATTCATCTATAGAAGAGGGCTCTTCAAGAAGTGGGGATCTTGCCCTTGGCAAGGCATCATGCATATTTTTATCCCCTTCAACAGAAATATGGAGTGGAGTTGGAAAAATAGATCTCTCCAACTCATGCAAAGGTTTTGAGTTTTTGGGTTCAACAAAAGATGTTTCACAAGGTTTAATATTAAATATTCTCACTGATTCCTTAGTGAACCCTGCATAAGTGTTTACATTTGCATGATAAAATTAATCAGAACTACAAAACCACCAATCATGGTCCATACCTTTGAGGTGCAGTGTTGCTACTCTAATGGCCTCCTTTTCTAAAACTTGGTGTAGCTGAAAATAGGAATCTAGCTCCTTCACCTAAGCCTTGGCTGTGCACTTTGTTGATCCATCAAAGTTAGATAGAAATATTCTACTTCTCTTGCTTATATTATGGTTGTTGAATCTTCTATATTCCCTGAGTTGGAAAAACCCTTGGAAATCCAAATGCTTTTTGAATCTCCATGATTGAGACTCATACTCCTGAAGATAGTCACTCAAGGTCTCCTCCCTTGGTGCATCTTCTTCCTCCATCCTTCTTGCAAAAAATGTGGGAAATAAACTGCACTGTGGATCTGTATGTATGGCTGAATGCTCACACCCATCATGTGAATATCTAGGGCTTGCTTCACTTTCAAACCCTCTTGGAATTTTTCTACACCTCTCCCCTTTCATCTGATTGAGATATTCCTTGACATTTTTCATAGTTTGGAAAAGAAGCTGGGAGATCCTCTCTTCCTTCATTTCTCCAAATAATGGAGTCATGCCTTTGTTTCTTCTGTATAAATTCTCCTTTCTATGAGAAGCTTCTCCTCTTAATGGCATAGTGTCTTGAATGCACAGGTTAGTATTCCAAAATGGAAATAGTAGCAATACAAGACATAATAATGTAAAACACAGCAAATATGAGCATGAAATAAGAGGGATCAATATGCAGACATATTTTTATTAAGATATCAGCAAAAATATACAAAAATATCTTGAGGGTCAAGCCACTCAAGCAATAAGAACAAGCCTCCAATGATCAGAAAAATCAACACATGAGTTGCGACAACTGTATAGAATGTCAAAGAGCAGTGAAAACACTGTATATATATTAGTGTATTTGTTGTTGTAAACATACATAAATGAAATATGGCTGATAGAAACAAAATAAATGCCCAGAAAAGAAGATGTGGGCTCTAATACATGATTTCTATCCAACCCGGAAAATATTGCTAGAAATACCAAGAAATATACAATGTGAAAAATAACCCCTGGGTTGAGATGTCACTACAAACTAGAAATTGAAGAGAATGAGGCTATGATAGATATAAAATTATTATGTCCTCCTTTAATGGTATTTCTAAATAGAAGGTCGATCCCTCTACTAAAAAATAGACCCTCCTGATGAGCTCAATGAACCCTCCCAGCAACTGCCTCCAAAAATAACGCAATTCAGAATTGTGATTGTGCTATGAGGGATAGTAGATGGTTGGCCTGATGCCAAAGATGTTAAAATATGCCCAGGAGCCCTCCTTGCTGATCCTCCAAGGGATAGGCTACCTCTCCACTGAAAGACAAGCTCAGAAATAGCTCTATGTGATCCTCCTTTGCTGCACCCTGCAACACAACCCAGCTCTAAATAGAAACTGCGTTGTAGCTGAAGGAGGTAGCTTGGCCAGAATGCCAGAATGAGGAAATGCAGCCCAAAGAACCTCTACTTACCTAAGGATGAGGTAGGTATTCTCGATTAGGAACACCCTTGTGCTGAACAACACAACAACCCTGCTAAAGAACAAAAGGAAGCAAAGTCTAAATAGACCAATATCAATAACAATCTAAAACATGAATAACAATGGTTGCCATCCCCTCCATATATAGTATGTGAGCCTTCTCACATTGGGTCCCATCCATGCTTGCCACTAAGCTCATGCAAGTTGTCCTCCACTAAAACTGCAATGTCTCATCATGAATGCCACGCGTCCATGACAACGCTGTTGACTTAGTCAAAGTTGACTAAATCAACATGATTCAACCCTTGTTCATACTTGGAGGTGCTTAATCCAGCTGCTTATTCTTCCTCCTTCCAGATTAGGAGTGTTATTATTCCTCCTAAGAGTTTTATGGGCCTCCCCACCCACTTATTCACCTACCTAGTGACAAAAAAAACTATAATATTCCATTTAGATGAAGGCTAAATTTTTGGAATCTTACACAAAGAGGTGAAAATGTGAGTGTGACCTAGGGGTAAGAGGCTTGAATGGCTGGGTTACCTCCTAGGGGTGTTTTTGTTGTTGTACAAGGTATGTATGTTGTGTTTCAATGGTTCCACTTCCTTAAGGTCACTTAGCAGGTTGAATCTCATTATAGTAGCCTCTCGTCGCATGTTTAACCTAGTTGGTTGGTTACTTGGGTATATGTGGGAAGAGGGTGTTACATCTTTGTACCTATAACCAACTGTACAAACCAAGATTTTTCATGCACTTATTGATTCAAACCACAGTTATCCACCAAGTTAGGGTTAACATAGCTAAACTTCTCCAAAAGTACACTTCTCCAAATTGACACACAACTTGTGTTGTCGCAGTGTTTGGAGGAATTGTCGGATGTGGTGGAGGTTCTCTTCCCAAGTCTGGTTGAAGATAAAGATGCCATACGGGTAAACTACTACAAATGATTTGGTGAATGGCATCAAGACGTCATCCATCAGCCTCATGAAGGTTGTAGGATCATTCGTCAACTCGAAAGGCATGATCATCGATTCGAATAGGCCCTCCTTGGCTTTGAAGACATTCTTCCACACATCTGAGGGTTTGATTGGTACTTGGTGATACCCAGACTTCAATTTGATCTTGCTAAAATATTTCCCCCCTTGAGTTGGTCTAGAAGGTCATCAATCTGTGGGATCCAATACCTATTCTGGACAGTGATCTTGTTCAGCGCTCGATAGTCAATATAGAGTCTCCAAGTTCCATCATTCTTCTGCACCAACATGATCGGGCTCCCACAGGAAGATGAACTAGGTCGTATGTGACCTTTCTACAACAACTTTTGAATTTGCCTCTTTATTTCATCATTCTTGAGAATAGAGTAGCGATAGATTAGTCCATTAGGAAACAACACACCTAGGGTCAGATCGATGGGGTGCTTGCCATGACAGTGTAGAGGCACCCCTACGGATGAGGTGAAGATGTCCTCGTACTCTTCCATGACCTTGTCCATTTGTTGTTTTCGTGTGGAGGATCCCTGTCTGGAGGTTGTGGCCACAATCTTCTTCTTTCCCTGAGGGTGGATCATCAAGAAAAAAATTTCCTGGTTTTGGAAATGAGCTTACTGCATCGTTTTGGAGTAACCAAAGAGATGGCAGTAGGTGATGCTACCTATGGTATCCTGTACAAATTATTTCCAAAAGTAACAATAATAGTGTGAGGTTGGGACTCATACACAACATGTCGCTTCCAAAATTATGGTTGGCCTAATAATACATCATAAACATCAAGAGGAGAAATTTCACATAATACCTCATTCGTGAAGTGATTTATGCTATAGGGAAGGTGACACTACTAGCTGACATGAAGATCTCGTCCTTGGTGAAGCCACCTGATGGTTTATGGTCATGGGTGTGATGTGATAGACAAGCCCAACCACTTCACGGCCTCTGCTGAAATGAGGTTCTTTTGGCTCCCATTGTTGACAATGAATTGTAGTGAGGAACCCTTTACCCACATCTGTGAATGGAAAAGACACTCCTCCTCCTCTACATCTTTCGGTTCCCCCTTCTGGATATTTTTGGTGGCAATGGTGGCATTGGGATTTGAATCGATAATTTGCTTCCCTTTGTCACTCACCTTGTCAGGTTTTGATTCAAAGTCAAAGTATTCATCTAATTCAGAAGCCTTCAGCTCGGCCACCAGTGACTTCTTGGCCAGACACTCACTTGTGTTGTGAGTAGAGCTCTTATGGAACTCACACCACTTTACCATGTCCTTCTTTGGCTTCGCAGTGTTGTTCTTTTCTTGCGGCTTTGCCGGGTTATCCAGGGCCACCCAACCTTGGATTTTCATTTTTTCTGTGGTTTGGGGGCACCTTTCCCTTGCTTCTGATTCACAGATCCAAGGTCTCGCTTTTTCTGTTTAAACTTCAGCTAAATCTTGGAAGCATACCAGTATGTTGAACCAAGTGAGGAGATGTTGATGAACTCCATTTCCTCTTGAATGTATCTGTGTAGAAAACTGCGGTACTTCAACACCAAATGTTTCTCTGAATCTTTGATACCCAATTTTTTGCACAGGGTATGGAACAGATTCTTCAGGTCATGCACATCTCGATCCCTTTGTTGTCGCAGCATAGTCCATTATATGTCCTTGTCCTCATATCTCCCCACAAGATAATATTGTTCCTTGATGTTGTCTCAGAAAGAATTCCAAGTGGGTACAACTGAAAATAGAGAGGGTTCCCTCTCATCCTTTCTCTCACAGTAGGTTTCCCACCAGTCCTTGACATGGGGGGTAGCCTTAAGGAGTGCAAAAGTAATATTTTCCTGGTTAGAAAAGTCATGAACTAAGAAATACCCTTCTAATATATTCAACCACTTATCTATGATGTCTACATCTATTTGGCCCTCAAATATGGGAATGTCAAAGTTTACTTGTACCTTAAAAGGAGTTGCACCTCCAGAGTGGCTGCTGGATGCAGATGTGCCGCCGGTGTGCACTCGTTGAAGAATCTGGACAAATTTTTCCATCATCGCGTTCCTTTTTTTCTCGACGACCTCCTCATGCAATATTTTGATAGGATCTCCCGCTCCCTTGTCTTTCTTTTCGTCCCCCATGGGTGGTTTTTGGGGTTTGCAAGGTTGATATTGCAAAGGTTTAACCAGATCGAGCCATAAATCCTTATAACCCGACCTCATTGGGGACATGAAAATAAGTATCGAGAAAGAGTAGGCCGCTCTGACACCAGTGATCCAGACTTATGTAGGAACACAATAAAATATAGAAATACACATAAATGCAAATATGTAGTAGAAATAAGACCTCATTTCATTAATATCACATAACTGAAATATGATTAGAGACAAAATGGAAATAAAATAGCTAGGGCGCTGGTAGCTTATCTCTGATAAGATATGTGGTTGCTACAGGCCTCTGAACTGTGTTACAATGAGGCTCAAAGGCCTATTTATTATTGAGGAACAATGGAAAACCCTAAACATGAAAAACCTAATCCAAGGAGATGAAACGCCAAACTATGGGCCTCATTGGGGTAAATTGGTACATCAATTTCCCGCAGTCATAACTTTGGCATACGATCTTCGTTTGACACACATGATACCTTGTTAGAAAGATTTATTCAAGGGTTAAAACTTCTGACAACCGATATTGATTCAAAGACTCATATTTTCCTAAAGGTGATTTTCCCAAAAAAATGTCATTTAGGGCCTTAGAACGGATCTGAAAGTTGAGGACCAGAAAAACTGCCAAAAATAGTAAGTTGTGCTACAATTAAGGAAACTAAAAAACTGAAAGAAACAATGTTGGGGGTCCAAGTGGAATAGGCGGGTGGACAGGAATATCCACTTGGATCATTACATAAGAAATGGATAGAAATGGTATGTAAATAAATATAAATTCAACATATTGAGATGACATTTAAATTTTTTTTGACATATTATCTTTCTTCCATTATGCCTTATGCCTAAGTTATCGACTCGTAATTTTCCATACGAGAACCTGGGGGTGGTGGATATAGAAATTTTCACTGAATGTTTCACTCCATGTGTTCCACGTGAGTATGAAGATGATTCATATGAGCCAACAGATGAGCCAAACCATCTTGCACCAAGAGATGATCTTATTCCATTCATCGTGTTTTTCCTTGAGGACATATTCCAACAAATTATTTAACTTCCAATGTAAGCTAAACGAGTGGATGGATTGAGTTCTTTTCCCCATAGTGTGTCATGGGTTTGGGATCCAAAGAGAAAAATATCTATTAAGTTCAGAGTCATAAAATGAATGTCTCTCCCAGTGCACAATCCCCTCTAGTTTGTGAATTTTAGATTGAATATAAGGAGGGGTCAAAGTTTGAAAATGTAGCAACTGCACCTAAACCTTAAGTCGAGATTGGTTGGGCTATCCATGGCTAGATTTCCCATGTTCAAACCTTCCTAGTGACTACATCCTCATTGTCTAGGCACAGTGGATAACACAACATACCTAATTCTATTCTTATGAGGGATATGCTCAAAATTTAAACTCTCAAATTTCTCCACTTAGGTGTTATTAAATATATTTAGGAGTGTTTAATCCCATACATACTCACTCTACTAGCCCACCTCCTTAACACTAGTATGAAAATGACTATGAGGGAACCAACATGACAAAGGAAAATATATATCAATCTAGACCCGTAGTAAAAAACCCAACCCCAAGAGAACCAAGGTCAAAGATAGGACACCAATAAAAACCCATAGTAAGAATTGGACTAGAACTCAATGATACATTTTGATAGAAGAAGCTATGATATGGCATTCCCAAGCCTTGTAACAATGGAAATTTTGAAAAACTATAGAAAATTGATGAAACAAAGGAGCAAGACCAAATAAATGAAGCACCCAAAATTTCCTTAAAGTAGGATTTGAGATTTTGAAAAACCCGAACCAGAAAGTCATGCTTGTATTTCTTATGCCTTTGAGGAGTTTTGGATATTTGATACAAACACCTCTCAACTCCTATCTTAATGGAGCTAAAAGTTACATATGTATATATAGCCTATTGGAAAGAAAAATAATAAAAATGTAGCTTTTCCCTATCCTCACCCAAAAGAAAATTATATAGAGGACCCCCCTCTCATTTAGACAGTTTTGACATTAACAATTAACATTTCAAATTATAGGTAAGATTGACCAACATCCCTGCACCATTTAAACCCCTGCTCATCTTGCCACGACATACCCTCCATTGATGAATATTGAAAAGGCTTGAAACTATGGTTCATTAAATGATAATTACCTCACACTTATCATGCACGAGGAAGCCTGCCACACCACCCCCCACCTTAATCACCATGGGAGTTAATGGGGTGGTCAGGCACCCCCCAAAATCCCTTTCACTATGCCCATCCAACCCATCATTTGTTAGAATACCAGGGCTTTTAAATGCGAACTGGACAAAGAGACCATAAATCATTTAATATCACACTTGCTAATATGGCATTCTCTTTAAATAATCAAGTTGATTAATAGGAAAAACTAATAGAACTACTATGGAGATAAATCTCAACCATTTATTTGTGCATACTACTAATAATATTCTAAGATATTCCATAGAGATTAAATCTCTACCATCCCATACTAATTCATTGATAATTAAATTAAGATTATAAAATCTCTATTCCAAAATTGACATGCCTATAGGTGTAATTACTTAGAAAACATTACCTAACTCATATATAGCTATCCTTAAAGAATCTTAACTACCTATGAAATCACTACCAATGAACCCACTTATAATGAAAGCCTATAACTAATTTGGACATTATTAATAAATTAGACCATTATACAATACACCTTTATTAATTAAATATTTAATAAACCTTATGTAATGAAAGTGACCTCAAAATATATCAACAAAATATAAATGTACATAGATTTTAAATCTAATTCAAAATAAATAACTAAATTAATATTTAAACAAAATAATAAACAAAAGGTGTACTCTAATTTAGAGATGAAATGCCAATTTTTTTAAGAGTATTTATTCTTCTCAATTTAATCAAAGTCTTGTAAATATTTTTAAAATTTTAAGTGTAAGTTATTTAATTTTTAAAAATTTAATGTATTAGGAGTTTTTAAAGTATTGAATCCAATTAAATATTTGAAAATTTATTTTAAACAATAAAAAAATCACAATTTTTACTTGAAATAACTATTTTATTAATAAATTGTAAACCATATATTTCTTATATTTAAAAAAATATTACTTAAATATTCTAAATATTAAAAAAACTCTAAAATATAATATTTCAAATAACAATCAATAATTTAAATTAATCCTACAGTCTCATCTTAATGAAAAATGGCTAATTCTTCCATCCCAAATTCCTTGGGCAATCTCATTTCCCACCCCAAAAAAAAGTCAACTAAAACCCTTCCAATTTATTCATAAAAGTAAAAATACCACCATCCACAATGAAAAGGCACTAGGTACTTCCATTTAAAGCTATTTTCCTGTGAGACAAAGCCCTAGACTACTCTGGGTTCATTCGTTTAAAGCTATTCCAGTTAGTTTAGTGCTATGAGATGACAGTTAAAAGGTTTTATGTTTTGTAATAATTCAACCTCAATCATTGTTAATTAACTTTAAACATTATTTTGTGGATTTAAAATTACTTTAATATTATGGTAAGCCATTATGTCAAGAATTAACGTTGTTTTTTAAAAGATGACTCCAATTTTATTTTGTGGACCAAAGATGACTCACATTTTGTATCAAATAATCTATTGACGTGGCTTTTAATTAATTTGTGGAGCAAAGGGACTTCAAATTTGGGTATAAAATAACCATTACCACCTCACTTGAAGAAAGTCTTAATTCAATTCAATTTCCTGTGATTCTAACATCAGAATCGATGAAACTCGGGAACCCATTTGCCATTGTGAATACTGCAGAAGTCTCCATCGAAGGAGGAGGCCAAACTATTCCAAAGGCAGAGCAGTATTATTCTTCAGGAATATCACAGCCAGTGAGAGGCGGTGATCATGATGATATAGATGATGACTGGGAGTTTATACAGAAAGGGGAAATTGAAAGTGCTGCTTGAGGCAGAGTAGCATTAATTAAGGCATTCTTCTTTTATTTCTTTAGTGCAACTTCTTTACAATTTTGTCCTGCACTTAATTACGAACCAAGTGATTCGGCTAACCTTTTAGGCTCTCAATAAGTTGAGATTTAAAACTGAGTGATTCTGTATTTACAATGCAGTAACTCATGTAATCACTTTGTTATGTTTTCTTAATTGTGTGGTACAGGTTATGTTTAATAATATGATATGTTTTTTTTAATTTTTGTTATATGTTATTTAATATTAGATAGAAGTTTTTTATTTGAGTGTGGTTAATCTAATGTTTTTTAATATTTAATATCAGATGGAGAGTTTTATTTTTTTGGGAAAATTTACATTTATTGTATTTAATTTTGAACATGTAAATATATTTTGGAATATTGAGTTATTATTAGTTGAATATATTTGTTTTGTATCTTAAATTTTTGAAATTGTTGTTCAACAATAATTACCATGTTTGAGCTTCAAAAAATATGATAAATGCTGAAAGTTCTTGTTATACTTCTCTAACTATGGTCAATATGTAAAGTCTTATTAGTGTTGTTGAGAATGCCATAATTTCATCTATCAAACAATACATGGCTGAAATATTCCCAAGAGATGTAATGTTTTGTGGATTATTGTTGTTTTTCATTGTGATGTAGACCAAGAAATATCATTTTGTTTTGTGGATTATTGGTGTTTTTCATTGTGATGTAGACCAGGAAATACCATTTTTAGTGTACAATTAGCCTAGTTATGGCACCATTGCCACCCTTGGGAAATTGATTATAAACAAAGATCTAATGTGGTGGTTTAGTGACTCATTCATTGTAGTCAAGACAGAATCAATGGTTAGGGACAAAGGCTCTTGCTTCTCTTCCCCAACTATGGTTACAAGCTCAAGACCCATCCATGATGCCCAAAATCTCATCATCACATTCATATTCAATTCATATTGAACATTCACTATAGAGGGTTCGTGTCATTGCTTCTAGGTGTAAAAGGATGAAACTTAGTAAATTGAATTAGCTATGTCAAAAAATTCACCAATAGCGATAGATTACTTTTCATGATCTTAAACGAACAATTTCTTTTTTAATGCTTGTCTCTATTTATACTTGTATACAATAAAATTTATTTTTGAAATGAACAAGGCAATAAGAAAATAGCTATAAATTTGGGTAGTTTCATCAATGATGAATATGTTGATAATATTTACAAATGTGAAGGAAAATGGAGATAAGGATAGGGAGATAGAAAAATTGACATTATAGTCATGTGTCCTATTTATAAAACCACACATAATGATGCATGAAATAAAACGTGTAAGAAACCATATAGATGGCATACATCATGCTTAGAATTTGTATCCAATTTACAGGCCAAAGATACTACATAATGCTTCAATGCACTTATTGTACTTTCCAAATAATTGCCATGATGCAAAGAACCATAAATTACAAAAAATAGCATTATGCCCCTTTGTAGGTATCACTTACATCTCTATCTTTGTAAACAAGTGCCCGTTTTCTTTCCTTCTCACATCACCACAACATTTGTAATCTCACTATGTATCATGGTAATTTTCCTTTTTTGTTTTGGTTTTCCCCCTTGTGGTTTTTTTCCAGTCTTGAAGCCTATATCTTGCGTTCATTTTCTTCTCATCTTCATGGTTTATGTTTTGGTAATTGTTTGATGAAGAAAACATAATAAAAAAATAAAAAAATAAGATATATTCACAATCATTTATCAAGTAAGAGAAATCAACCTTAATTTGTTGCCCTAGTGATTTCTCAACATGGTAGGTAAGGTGAGGGAAAGGAAACTTGAAGATCACACTTGTCGACATAAGTGGAAGAAATTTCTACAGCAATCATCCAAGCCACTTTGGAGGAAATAATTTTTAGAAAGCATAAGGAAGGGCACAAGGAAGAAGATTTAAATACCATCATTCATGGTGAAGGAAGAATACTACATCAATTATCCATCCATCTCTCTATCATTGAAGGCTCTTGGTTGCTCATCATCATTGGAATCTTGGGAGCTTCAAGATATTTGAAAGACATTATCATCAAGTAGTTTTCTATCATGAGACCTAAGTACTTTATTACAATCCAATTATCGATCTTCAAATCAAATGTAAGGAAGGAAACAAACTCGATGGGTCATCAAACTTTTAAGCATGGAAGAAGAAAATCAATTTGGTGCTCATAGAAAATGAAGTCATGGATCATGTTCTAAGCAAAGCTACAGAACTAGCTAAGGATAAGACTCAAGAACTGGTCAAGTACAATAAAGGAGAAGTTAGGGCTCAAAGAATTATCATTGAGTCCATTAAAGATCATCTTATCCCCTTTGCTGTAGATTTGAGCACATCTAAAGCAATATATGACAAAATGGTAAAAATATATGCAGTTAGCAAAACTAGTTAGAAAATATCCTTGAAGAATCAACTTTACAAAACAATATTTTTGAAAGATGAAGACTTGGCCTTATATCTTATAAAAATATAGAAGTTGAAGGATGAAGTACAAGGGATTGGAGAAGTCGTTTTTTATTCGGAATTAATTGTTTGTGTACTGAATTCTTTACCTTTATAATGGATTAGTTTGTCACTAGTATATATATATTCAAGAAAGAACTCTCCAAACTTCGATGAGCTATGGGATTTGTGTATTCTAGAAGAAACCGGTCGAGGATTCCTATGACCAATTGAGAGAAAACACCTCTAGGCTTTATCGTATATCCCGTCGTTCACTAGTCAAGGATTCCTAAGCCCACCAAGGTACACAAAATTCATTTTTATTGAAATCCCACCATATACCGGTCTAGGGATTCCTAGGCATTGTTTTTTTCTTCAAAGACAACCCCACTTAGTTGTGAAACTATTCGTCAATCCAACTTAACCAAGTAAAAGATATTTCATCACATCATGTCTATCAAAAAATGGCAAGGCAAGGCTGAAAATCATTGTCACACCTGGAAATCATGCCAATGACAACAAGAGAACCAAATACTAGCCTTTTCCAATTTCCCCTATCCATAATAAACCAAATGACACCTACAACCAACAAAACCGTTGACAGACAAAATATAATTCTTATGTATCTTTATAACTTAGCTTGATGCAGTATTTATAATGATGATGCCAAGAAATACCATTCTAATAGATTCAATGACCTATCTAGGACGTCTGCATCTATTTGGCCCACAAATATGGGAATGCCAAATTTTACTTGTACCTTAGAAGGAGTTGTGCCTCCATAGTGGCTGCTGGATGTAGGTGCGTCACTTATTGGTAGTCTTTGAAGAATCTGGGCAAAGTTATTCATCATCATGTTCCTTTGTTTATTGGGGGCCTCGTTGAGAAATATTTTTATAGGATCTCCTGCTCTCTCGTCTTCCTTTTCAGCCCCCATGGGTGGTTGTCAAGGTTTGCAAGGTTGTTCTTGCAAATGTTCAACTAGATCGAGCCCTAACTCCTTATAACCTGACCTCTTTGGGGACATGCAAAGAAGGATCGAGAAAGAGAAGACCGCTCTGATACCACTGATCTAGACATATGAACGAATGTAATAAAATACAGAAATACACATAAATGCAGAGATGCAGCAGAAATAAGACTTCATTTCACTAATATCACATAACTAAAATACGTTTACAGACATAATGGAAATAAACTATCTAGGGCGATGGTAGCTTATATTTGAGAAGAGATGTGGCAACTATAGGCCTTTGAACTGTGTTACAATGAGGCTCGAAGGCCTATTTATTATTAAGAAACAATGGAAAACCATAAAAATCCAAAAAGATAACCCTAAGAGATGAAACACATAACTATGGGCCCTGTTGGGGTAAATTGGTACATCAATTTCCCGCGGGCATAACTTTGGCATATGATCTTTGTTTGAAGCACATGATACCTCATTAGAAAGATCTACCCGAGGACTAAAAATAATAATAGTGGATATTAAGTCAAAGAATCATATTCACCTATATGTGATTTTCCCAAAAAACATCATTTAGGGCTTGAAAACGGCTCAAGAAGTTCAGGACCCAAAAAACTGCCAAAAATAGTAAATTATGCTACAATTAATGAAAATGAAAAACTAAAAGAAACAATGGTGGAGGTCCAAGTGGAATAGGTGGGTGGCCACCAATATCCACCTAGATTATTACATAAGAAATGGATATAAATGGCATGTAAATAGATATAAATTCAACATATTGAGATGACATTTTAAAAAGTTAACATATTATCTTTCTTATATTATGCCTAATACCTATAGTCTTCCTAGAAGTTATCAACTCATGATTTTCCATACGAGAACCTGGGTGGTGGATATATAAATTTTTACTGAACGTGTCACTCCATGTGTTCCACGTGAGTATGCAGATGATTCATATGAGCCAACAAGTGAGTCAAACCATCTTTCATTCTCCATTGATTTTGTTGTAAACCATTAAGGAAAGAGATAATCTCATTTCAATCATAATTTTCTCCTTAAGGACATATTCCAACAAATTATTTAACTTCCAATGTAAGCTAAACTAGTGGATGGATTGAGTTCTTTTCCCTGTAGTGTGTCATGGGTTTGTGATCCAACGAGAAGACTCTCTAATAAGTTCATAGTCATAGAGTGAATGTCTCTCTTGGTGCAAAATAACCTTTAGTTTGTGAATGTTAAATTGAATATAAGGAGGGGGTCACAGTCTGAAAATGTAGAAACTACACCTAAACATCAAGTCGGGATTGGTTGGGCTATCCATGGCTAGATTTCCCATGTTGAAACCTTTATAGTGACTACATCCTCGTTGTCTTGGCATATTGGATATCACAACAGACCTAATTCTATTATTATGAGGGAGGTACTCAGAATTTAGAGTCTCCAATTTCTCCACTTAGGTGTTACTAAAGATATTTAGGAGTGTTTAATCCCATATATACTCACTCTACTAACCCACCTCCTTAACACCATTAGGGAACCAACATCACAATGGAAAATATATATCAATCTAGACCCCTAGTAAAAAACCCAACCCGAGGAGAACCAAGGTCAAATATGGGACACCAAGAAAAACCCATAGTAAGAATTGGACTACAAACTAGTGATACATTGTAATAGCAGAATCTATGATATGGCATGCCCAAGCCTTGTAACAATGGGAATTTTGAAAATATATAGAAAATTGATGAAACAAAGGAGCAAGACTAAATAAACCGAGCACCCAAAATTTCCTTAAAGTAAGATTTGAGATGTTGCAAAACATGAACCACAAAGTCATGCTTGTATTTCCTATGCCTTCCAGAAGTTTTGGATCTTTGATACAAATGCCTTCAACTACTATATTCTTATTGGAGCTAAAAGTTTATATATATATATAGAATGAAAAGGAATAAAAATGTAGCTTCGCCCTATCCTCACCCAAAATAAAAATGTATAGAGGACTCCCCTCTCATTTAGACAGTTTCAACATCAACGAATAACATTTCGAATTACAGGGAAGATTGACCAACATCCATGCACCCATTTAAACCAATGCTAATCTTGCCACAACATACCCTCCATCGATGAATATTGAAAGGCCTTAAAAGTATGGTTCATTAAATGGTAATTACCTCACACTTATCATGCATGGGGGAGCCTGCCACGCCACCCCCCACCTTAATAACCATGGGAGTCAACCCATCATTTGTTACAGTACCATGGATTTTCAATACCACTTGGCCAAAGAGACCATAGATTATTTAATATGACACTTGCTAGTATGACATTTTCTTTAAATAATCAAGTTGATTAATAGGAAAAACTAATAGAACTACTATGGAGATAAATCTCAACCATTTATTTGTGCATACTACAAATAATATTCTATGATATTCCATAGAGATTAAAACTCTACTATCCCATAATAATTTATTGATAATTAAATTAAAATTATGAAAGTTCTATTCCAAAATTGACATGCCTATAGGTGTAATTCTCGAGAAAAAATTACCTAACTCATATATAGCTATCTTTAAAGAATATTAACTACCTATGAAACCACTACCTATGGACCCACTTATAACGAAAGCCTATAACTAATTTGGACATTATTAATAAATTGGACCATTATACAATACACCTTTATTAATTAAATATTTAATAGACCTTATTTAATGAAAGTGACCTCAAAATATACCAACAAAATATAAATGTACATAGATTTTAAATCCAATTCAAAATAAATAACTAAGTTAATATTTAAACAAAAGGTGTACTCTAATCTACAGATGAAATGACATTTTTTAGAGTATTTATTCTTCTCAATTTTAATCAAAGTCTTGTAAATATTTAAAAAAAAATAAGTTTAAGTTATTTAATTTTTAAAAGTTTAGTGACTTAGGAGTTTTTAAAGTATTGAATCCAATTAAATATTCCAAAATTTATCCATACTGGGAGAATGAGAGAAGAGGAGAACGTTAGGCTTTAGGGAATGGTAGGGTTCAAACATTTCTGTAACCTGTCAGGAGGATTTTGAGGAAGGGGAAATAGTTTTGCACAGCCACTGGTGGATTTAATGGCTTCCACTTCAAGGGGGGGGGGGGGGGGGAGCGATCCCCTCCTACTGAAATGTTATTGCAAGGGAACATAGCAATAAAAAAGCAGGGTCTCAAGGGGGCTCCACCCAAAATGCAGGTCCGGTACTGGGAGCAGAATGGCAAGCTAAAATAAGAGGGAAATGTTTTCCATGAGAATTGAAAAAAACAAGATTCATTATCCAAGCAAATAAATTAGATGAGTACAGGATCTATATGAAAGATCATGCATTAATATGTAAATATTTAGGCATCTGGCCAACTGAAAAATATTTACTCAAATGGATACAGGAAAAATGGCAACCCAAGGGTCATATAGACTTAAAATTTGGCCCCAGAGGGTTCTTTATAGTCATATTTACAAATATTATTGATAAAGAAAGGATCTTTGAAGGAGGTCCTTACTTCTATTACAATGCAATATTTTTTTGCGGCAATGGGAAGAATGCTATAACCCGGATTAGGAACATTTCTTAGCTGCACTGGTTTGGGTTAGGCTATTCACACTTCTGATGGATTGCTGGGACCCTGAAATTTTAGAAGGTATTGGAAACTCTCTCAGTAGCTTTGTAAAAATTGGAGAAACAATGTGTCGATGTCGATATACCTCTTTTGCTCCCATATGTGTGTATATGAATATATATTAACTACTTCTAGAATCAATAGAACTTGAATATTAAGGTAAAATTTGGCATTAGCTTCTGGATTACGAACACATTCCATTCTGTTTCTGTAGATGCCATGAATATGGCCACCTTTATGAAACTTGTCCATTGAATAATCCTCAATAGATGCAAGGAAATTTACCGGAGGAAACTGAAGGATCACTTGAAAAAGACGATGGATTCAAAGCTATTACAAGTAAAAAGAAGAGTTATAAGTAGCAAGAAAGCTAGAAAAATAATTCAAAACAAAATTATACGCAAAATAGATATGAGATACTGAAATAATAGGGGAAAAGTTCGAAGGAGGGAGAAGAAAGTCTTGTAGGAGAACAAGGAATGGTACCCCAGAAAAATCAAAAGGTTAAACAAAAGGCACCACAGGATTCAAACGAAGTGGAAGAGTATGACAAACCAACAAAAAATCACTAGTGGAAATATAATAGAACAAAGAAGAATTAAGTTCAGAGGAATTTGTTTTAAAAAGACTCCTGGAATAAAGGAGAAATATTGATGATCGCTTCATCCTGAAGGATCGGAAGAAGTTGTATAAGGAAACATTTGAGCAATACTTGACATCCCAATCTCAGAAATAGATAATTTCCTCGGAAAACCCTCCTTCTAAGGAAACTAGCACCTGACCTAAAGGAGGAAAAAAGAAAGGGAGGAAGAACGTACATGATTCGATCCAAATGGTAGGTGAAATGCTAGTTAATTCAGGAAAGATAATACCGTTAACAATGATATTCCAACAAATCCCCATAGTTCATCAATGAAAGTGATCTCCTAGAATATAAGAGGTTTAAATAGCAAAGGAAAACAGAGATACTTGAAAGACAGGTTAAGATTAGAAAAGCCTCAAGTAATGTTGATAATGGAAACAAAATTCTCTAGTCAAAAATTAGAATATATTCTTAAAACCTCTAAACCTCATTATGAAGTAATGGCGATAGATTCGCGCAGCAGTGCCAGGGGAATAAACATCTTATGGAATCCTACAGAGATTATGGCAGATGCCTGGATTGGTTTGCCCCATTTTCTTATAAGTCTTTTTAGACAAATTGGAACAAAGGAAAATATCCTAATTTCCTCTATATATGGGCCTCATATTCCAAGAGAAAGAGAGGTGTTCCTAAACAGTATAAGAATGATGAATAATATGCATACCGAGAAATACAGGTTGTTGGGAGGGGATTATAATATTATTATGAATTTTACAGAAAAGAAAGGAGGAACAAGGAGATAGGAGCCAGAAATGGAATTATTTAGGGATATAATCACAAACTTAAGGGTGGTGGATATACCTATTGTGAACGGTAATTTTACTTGGAATAAGAGAAGAGGAAATGCTCATAAAGTGGCCTCAATATTGTATATACTTGTAGCCTCTGAAGCACTTGTGAGCACGAAAGTGATCTATGAAGCAGTTTTCTTTCCTACTTTGGGGTCAGATCACTGGACGATAAGCATGGAGGTTAACATGAAAGAATTCTAGAAGAAATGTCCATTTTGATTAGAAGCCTTTTGGCTGAGAGATCCCAATTTTTTGGAAAAATCTAGAGAGTGGTGGGAAGCAATACAAATTCAAGGTTGAAACAAGATGCACTCTTTTCAACTTCGATTGAAAAATCTAAAACAAGAGATTAAAAAATGGAATAAAAATGAGTTTGGAAACATTCACCAGGATAAGGAAATACTGTAGGGAGAAATGAAGTGAGTGCAGCAACAGATGATTTCAAATGGAAAGACTGAGGAACTATTCCTAGAAGAAGAAAACATTCTAAGTAAACTAGAAGAACGTTGGAAGAAATAGGAAGCGTTATGGAAGAAAAAATCTTGTGTTCATTGGCTCAAAGAAGGGGATAAAAATGAAAAAATTCTTCATAAGGCAATGATCTAGAGAAGACAACACAATCGGATCTTTTCCCTAAAGGACTTAGGAGGAAATCAAGTTCCCCAACATAATGAGATGGAAACCCTGTTGGTGAATCATTTCAGTGATATACTCACTGAACCTGATCAAAATAAAGCAACAACTATTGAACGCAATACAATAAATATACCAACAATTGTCAGTAGGGATCAGAACTTGGCTCTCCTCAGGGAAATCACTTATGAAGAGGTTGAAGAGGTCGTTAGGAATCTACCTAAAAGTAAAGCCCCTGGCCCTAAAGGTTTTACAACAGAACTCTACCAAGACACTTAGGCTTTCATGGGAACATACATATGGGAATTGGTTGAGGAGTCCCAACGATCACATCAATTCTATCCAACCATAAAATCCACCCTTATCTCTTTAATCCCTAAGCAGGAAAAAACGGATGTTCCAGCAGGTTTCAGGCCTATTGCTTTATGTAATGTTATTTATAATATTTAATCAACTATCATGGTTAATATATTGAAATCTATTCTCATGGCCCTTATTTCTCCTTAATAGACTGGTTTTGTGAAAGGAAGATAGATCTTGGATGGTATAATCATGGCGCAAGAAGCTATTCACTCCCTTCATACCCTTAAAGCTAAAGTTATGTTGATAAAACTTTATCTTTCTAAAGCTTATGATCGGTTAAGTTGGACTTATCTTAAAGAAGTACTTAAAGCCTTTGGCTTTGATAAAATATGGATTCTCTGGGTATTGTCTTTCATTTATTCCCCTAAATTTTCAATCCTACTTAATGGTATTCCTTCCAATCCCTTCAATGTCACTCGGGGACTTCGACAACGCGATCCCTTATCCCCTTTTCTTTTTATTATTGCAGCTAAAGGCCTTGGCTGTCACATTAAATCTAAGATTCATGGAAGTCAATTGAAGGGGTTGAACCTTTGGGGGCTTGATCTAACCCTATCTCATCAGAAGTTTGTTGACGACATTATGCTCTTTTTTCAAGCTACTTTACAAGAATCTAAGGCCATTTTATCTCTTCTTAAAGATTTTATGAAAGCCTCAAGAACTGTCATAAACAATGAAAAATCAAATGTCTAATATTTTAATACTAATGTTGTATCTCAGATATTCCTATCTCGCACTATGGTTTTCAAGTTAGCTACTCTCTTGATGAAGTATTTAGGAATTCCCCTCAGCATTAATTCCCTTAGGTTACTAGGATGGAAAGATATCCTAATTTGTATTTTGGGCTGCCTCCATAATTGGGCCTTCATAGATCTCAATGCTCGTAGTCAGTTAGTCTTAGTGCGATCTGGTTTAAAATATATCCCAATATATCAGTTATCTGGGTTGGCTTCCCCTAAAACCATTTGCACTAATATGGTCATGATATTTAAAAAAACAATGTGGCAGGGTTCTAAAAAAACCTGTAAATGGGCTCTTCTCTCTTGGGATAAGCTCACTAAACTCAAAAAAAAATAGGGGGATTGGGTTTAGGAGACCCATATGTTTTGAACCAGGTGTTGGGAGCTAAACTTTGGTGGAGATGGCTCCAAGGGGGTGCGGATCTATGGAAAATTATTTTGGAGAGGAAATATGAAATGCCCTGCACTAATACAGGCAAATAAAAGTCAACATAACCCTAAAAGGATCCAACATATGGAATTTAGCAGCCATTAATAGAGATCTCATTCGTGAGTACAACTTCTGGGAAACTAGAGGAGGCAACATAGCCCTATTTTGGGAAGACTCCTTGTAGCAACGGGAAAAATTATTCAGTCGTTTAGACCTAGGAGAGATATTCCTTTTCAATAGTCAGCCAAACATAAGGTTTTTCGCAAATTATTGGAGTGGGGAGATGGAAGAGAAATGGATAAAATGTAAAGTTAAGGAACACTATCCAAATTCCCCTAAAACTCATCAATAGAATAATTATGAAAAAGAAATGAAAACCAGAAAACTGATTTTAGCTAATGGAGAAGAAATCCTGTGATGGAGATATCGCACTAAAGGAATGTTAAGAATACAAGAAGGCTATTATATTAAATCTAATAATCTACACAATATAATAATACCACTTTGGCAAAAAATCAGGGCAACTAAACATTGGCCAAAAATATAATATTTTCTCTGACTTGTTAGTCATAATAAAATCCTTACCTGGGATAAGTTGAAGAAAAAAAGGATGCATGGCCCTTCGCTATGGATAATGAGTAACAAACATGAAAAAATTATTGAGAACTTGTTGAATACTTGCACTCTCGCTGAATCACCCTGGCTGAACATCTCCATGGTCTTCCAACAAACCAACAGGGACAATACAAGCATCAAACAGACTATTGTAACCTGGAGAAAAGGGGGATATTCCTATGAAGTCATTAGCAGAGCCTGGAGGTTATCTATGGGGTTTCTTATATGGGCTATTTGGAAAGAAAGGAATCGCAGAATATTCAGGGACAATATTAGACAGAAAGAAGAAATCTTGCAGGTGATCCTTGAAAATATTCGAGAGACCATCCTAGAAGAGAAATGGGCTGAAGAAGACTGGAAAAAAAATGAAAATGAGGCTCACATCCTTACTATGCTCAACCTAAAACCTCAAATGTTGTCCTAGACTATGTGGAAAAATAAAAAACTAAGGTGAAATCCTTAGGACAAGTTTCATATGCCTCAACCAGGGTTTCTGAAACTCAACTACGATGGGGCTTCTAAAGGTAACCCAAGACATGCGGGAGAAAGTAGTATATTCTGGAATTTTTAGGGCTCAGTCTGTAGAATATACGTGATGGAACTAAGGTTTTCCACCAAAAACGAAGCGGAATTAATAGTGGTGAAACAAGGGTTGCTAATAGCAGTAAGGGAAAGATACCATAGACTCATAGTAGAAGGGGATTCGACTATGGTAACAGGGGTATTACAGAAGCTGCAACAGGGGACTCCATGGGAGAAAATAAGTCAAAGTTGGAGGATGATGCGTCTAATCCACAAAATCAATTTTATCATCCATGATATAGGTTATCTCATCCCATCACATGTATCCAGAGCTGGGAATGAGGCAGCTAACTACTTGGAAAATTGGGGGTGTAATCATGCAGGATGGCATATAGATATTAACCAGACAGACATGGCTCAAGAAGCAGAACTACACCCACTCCAGATAAT